>ML785043.1:251973-313282 GCA_009831015.1 Picea engelmannii | reverse complement strand
ATCTCAAACTATCTTCAAGTACATAAAGGGAAAAGTCTCAAAACCACCCAAAGACTCTTCATCCATGTCCTTGATTCTCTCAACCTAATAGTGAGAAAAATGGAAAATTGGTGTGAGGTGGTTTCTCACATAAAAACCAATTTTCAAAATGATAATTTAATGATAAATACATGAGTCTAATTTCCCTAGCAAGTATTAATCATTTTACATCAATAATGTATGAGTTTTTCAAAAGCTCATAAAGCATAAATAATATGCATGAGCATCTCATAAAGCATAAGAATGCATGAGATCCTTTCCTCACAAATCATTAATAAAATGAATGAGAAATATAAACTCAAAACATATAAGTTTACCACCTTCACCACTCTGCAAATTAACTTGGTGAACATAGTAAGGTCCTCCCATGTGTGGAAATCCATCCGGATCACGCCTCTCGCCAAAGAAACTTTTGGTCTCCAAAAATATCAACTCTATCTGTATGAAAATGCCTTCAAAAGGTGCATTCTTTCAAGACTCCTTCACATGCGTTCTTCAGATTCAGAATGCAAATCCAACATTTGCAACCGCTGCAAAGAAAATGTATGGAAAAAGGCATACATTGATTCCCAAGAAGTGGTGAAGTCCCCGTGAGCATTTTAACTCGTCCATGCCATGATGAACAATATGAGAAATGTGTTGTGATCAATACAAAGTGTAGTTACTCCGCGCTGAGCTCGTTAGTGATTTGAGGAAATGCCTCATGCAAAAACAATGTTTTCAATCATCAGTTTTACATCCTGTCAATTTAATGCAATATGGAAATTTATAGAATGAATCGTTTGTGATAAACATTTTCCATTTTTCACGACAAAAGACTAAATCTCACCGCATGCCTATGCATCATTTAGTTTTCATGTGCCCTGATCTCAACCGGAAGAGGCTGCAAAAACAACGCAGTGTCACTGCCCAAATCTCCATGATGGTCTCGTAGACCACTCCAATTGCAAAGGAAACGTAGAGAGAGATGTGAGTGCCTCATTGAACGACAATATTCGACCAAATCATCTTGACGCTGCAAAAATCTGATCATTTTCATCACCCAAATAATGCACGTTGTCGCCCCTCTCCGCCTTGGCATTGAAAAATACATAGTGATCTATGCACTGTTCAAAACATCTGATGGTCTGACCTTGTGTCTTAGTATTCGGGTCATTAGAATCGTAGCCGATCACTCGAGGATTCAACTCTGATATCTATGCCAATAACTTCCACGGGTTTCTAGGCGCCACCTGGAATTAGGCCCTCTGCAAGTCGATCTTCACAAATACAAAGTAGAGCAATAGCCTTCAAGCTAGTTCGGGGGCAGTTTTAGCAAATCCAATAAGACGCTTGACACAACCATGCTGAGATACATCACCCATGCACTCTGCAACAATGAATATTTTCAAATACAATGATATTACCAAACCCAAAATCACTGAAATGGCCTTTACGCCTTCCAGAGCAACGAAGTCGTGGTCTGGATATCTGACTCCTTAGTGTAGAGCTCCAGAATCAAACCCAGGTGAGATCAAATGGGAATGTAGGATTCGGTCTTTGCCAAGAACCCATATGAGAATTTGACGAAGGGATTTACAACCTCTAGCTTGTCGAGCTCCTAGAAATCGTTGTACAACGAAATCAGTGAGAATTTGTCGAAGGGTTTCACAGCCTCCATGCACAACTTTGCTGAATGAAATTATGGAGAGACAAAGAATCGACTCGTACTCGATATTCATTCCAAGAATAACGTGGGGAATATCTCCTTTCCAACGATCATGGATAAAACCACACGATCCTATGAAAACTCAATCTCCAACTGATCCCATGCAACCTCACACCACGAATTGGCAGGAACAAAATCATGATATGTATTATCATTATTAGATATCCCCATATCTCGTATGTACCCTCGTGCTATGGAAGGGAAACTGGAAATTCCCACGTCATCGGTTTCCCGGTGGATTTCACATTCTGTATCCCAACAACCATCGAGATATTCCGCCATGTTGGATTGGATTCGTCCTCCAGATCATTGCTTCATTGAGATTTGCATGGGATTTGTGCACATCAAATTTTACTAAAATAAAGGGGTCTGCTTGATCGCTGACAATAGAAGAAATATACTAGTATTGCAGTAAGTTTTGAATCGTAGAGATAACATGGAAACCCTTGTGATGGGTACTCGATCCATGTCAATGCACTTAAATCGTTGTTTACATGTGCATCTGGCCAACTGTTGATGAGAAGATCATATCACTAGTCCATATCAGTGCGCACATCGAAGACGGACGAATGCACTGTTATTTGTTTGTGTCAATTGCTGGAAATCACATTCGCATATAATCTAATACCCTTGATCTTCAGAGATGTGCAAGTGTGGGCTTGATCTGAAAATGGGTAACGACGATCCATTTTGGCCTTATATTATCCATGGAAACTATACCGATGTAGGTGGTGATACGACACTTCTTGTGAGGAGCTTTGAATGTTTCGATGGTTCTGACTGGTCATTCCCTTGGGGAAATAAAATTGGACAAATTTTGAAACAAGGCACGAAGAGAGGACATCAATGCAACTTACAAAATAATGCGTTGAATTGAAGCAGAAGAACTATTTTTGGATGTTGCAGAGCTTGTCATTACGAGTACAAAACAGGAACATTGTTCATGATCCAGACAGGATCTACGATAACTGTTGTTGCAAAGCCACCAAAAACTGCATTCATATCCATAAGATTGCATACACTTGAAGATCCTAACTTCAGATTCAACACAGTATGTTACTCTCTGTTTCCATCTCCGTGTATCAACCATAAAATTCTTTATATTTGTGGCACGCTGAGGAGGATCATTCAACCGGCTTGGCCACTTTGGAAGCTCGATCAAATTTCTCTCCCTCTCTTTCAATGGTGGAAACCGGCTAATACAATATTTCAATGGTAGATACCATCCCACATTGGGATCATCGTGCTCGTCACATAAATAAGGTCCAGATACACTGATATAGGGTCCCAAAAATAACTATGATCGCAAAAGAATCTTCTTTCATCGCCGAATCTTACAAGATCTCTCAATTAGCATGTAGATTCTCAAGCTTTGTGGGAACTCTCATTGCAGGATAAATCTTGTAAGTGAATTCATCATGAATATTTGGATTAACACCAGTACCCTCATCATGATCAATCATAACGAAATCTTAAATAGATTCGCATCATTTACTGCTACTAAAATCTTGAACAATTATTCTTATTCCACAACACCTACTTCACTGTAAGAGCGATCCACCTCCATTCTAAAACTCAGTGAAATAAATTGCATGGTGGTAGCAACAATGTGTACAATCCACTACAACACATGGTAAACTGAACGATGAACAAACAAATGATATGCTTCATAGTTTCAATGTGAATAAGTGATCTTTATCAATGCTTTCTCATACAAACGAAGTTAGTTTCCTCCATGATTTTTCAATCAATGGAAACAAGAAAAATGATTAGAGGTGCTACAAGTATGCTAATCTTGGCTATACAAGAATGATATCCATTTCTTACCCAACCAATCAAAGGTACCTTCTTTCTGCGACCGCATTTCTTCAGAGACTGGAGCAGGAAAATTAATCACATGCTCCACTATCTTTCTAGCCTCCTTCTTAGTGGGTGTTTTAGCAATCTGTTTGTTGCTTGATCTTTGGAAAATTTCGGGATGTAACTTCCATCACTTCTTCTCCCAATGTCCACTGATCTCGCAATGAGTGCAATAGTTCCTTTGCTTCTCTTTTAACAGAATCTCCTTGTCACGAAGACATGAAATAGGTTCCCTTTGCTTTGTCCCACTTCCGGTGGGCATGCTCTTCTTCTCTACCCAAGTTTTCTTCTTGCGATCCTTGGCTACATCATGTTTAGAAGACCTATGAACATAATCATCTTTTCTAACATGTAAGAAAATAATTGAAATATACTTTATACCTTCCTGAGTGGTTCTTGCTGTGATGAGGACAAGCTGGCTTGATTCCTTTTGTGGAATCTTATGGTGAAGAGATGGTTTTTGCTTCAACAACCTTTGAGCATTCTCCATTCTCCCCCTTTCCATAACCCAAACCTGCAAATCATGGTCTGTGTACCACCTCTAATGGTTGAGTGATTCCTTGGCCATGAATGCCAAGTCCACCTCCTTTGTATCCCATCTTCGTGAGGAGCTTCATGCCCACGTTAGTTTCATACTAAGAAAACATTGAACATGAAGAAACATCATATACCTCGATTTGATTATGTGCATCCACGATAGAAGTCTCTTTGTCCTCCATTCGTTCACCATGCTGCAACTTAGTCAAGAGATCATTCTTTGTTTGCAATTCTAGTTGCAGTTCTTCAATAATTTCGTTGAGGACTTCTCCATGAAGTTGAGACCTCTCTTGAATCTCTTGCTTCTCTTCTTCTGCAACTTGCAAAAGCCTCCTCAACTCTGCATTTTTAGCTTGAATGTTGTGATTTATCTCTTCTAATTCTTGAAGTCTTTCTACTTTCTTCGCTCCTTTGCCCATTCTACAAAGCAGTCAGCCTAGCTCTGATACCACATGATCTGAAAATAGACGGGTGCTATACACAAGTTTTCAATTGAGAATTGTTTTCTGATGAAGTATTTGCATAAGGATTAAAGAGCCTATGAATCCATGATTAACCATACTTGTAAACAATAATACATAACACGCATGAACTCAAAATGGAATAAAGCACATGAAAAGACAAGTGAGAGAGACAACCAATGTTGGTAATGGAGTTCACCCCTCTTGGGCTACGTCTCTGGACTCGCTTAAATTGGAATACAGATCGCTTCCATTCCTTCTTCAAAAGATGTTGGGACCTTCTCATAAGTGATTACATAAGATATGTCTTCTCCTTAAGTGAGGATTTCAAGAAGACTGATCACACTCATACCTCTCCATACATCAAGAAGGATAATACCTTACATGAATAAGTCTCTCAAAGCTCAGGAGTAGTAGCCCTATGGCTTTCTAACTCCACTCATTAACTCTCCATTACTATCCTCCTTACTCTCCCCTTACAAATGGATCACATAAGGTATTATATAGTTTTTCCTCACTCCCTCTTAAGAAAGAGCATTAACTCCTAGATCCACAATAATAGGATCTAATTACAAAAGAGGAAAAACAAGATCCATGAATGTAGGATCTCAAACTATCATCAAGTACATAAAAGGGAAAAGTCTCAAAACCACCCAAAGACTCTTCATCCATGTCCTTGATTATCTCAACCTAATAGTGAGATATATGGAATATTGGTGTGAGGTGGTTTCTCACATAAAAACCAATTTCCAAAATGATAATTTAATGATAAATACATGAGATTTCCCTCACAAGTATTAATCATTTTACATCAATAATGAATAATAATGTATGAGTTTTTCAAAACCTCATAAAGCATAAATAATATGCATGAGCATCTCATAAAGCATAAGAATGCATGAGACCCTTTCCTCACAAAGCATTAATAAAATGCATGAGAAATATAAACTCAAAACATATAAGTTTACCACCTTCACCACTCTGCAAATTAACTTGGTGAACATAGTAAGGTCCTCCCATGTGTGGAAATCCATTCGGATCATAAAATCTTCTCCTTCAAAAGTATATGGGAAAATTCTACGTACAATGTCTTCATGCTCAACACCTCTCATATTAACAGCTAACATAAATTTGTTGATATGATCATCAGGAGTTTCTTTCAATTCTGGATTAAATTTGGTAACTATTTATCTGGAGTTTTAGGTAAATCATGTTGATTTCCAGGAACATTGACTTCTCCCAGCGTTCTCATTACTCCAGCCATAGTATTTTCTTTATGAGAAGGTGATGGAGGAGGATATGGAATAAGAGACATATGTAAAGGAAGAGTTGAGGGAGGATTAGTTCCGACAGTTTTAATTATGTTTTTTTTCTGATATGGACATGAACTTGCTCTCTGTGCTCTTGTAAGAACACATAATTCATAAATGACAAAATCTATAGAATAAAAATATAGTCAAATATGACAATGTTCAACATTCAGGAATTCGCCCGGGCATGATCTCAATTAGTAATTGAATTAGCTCGTAATGAGAAATACCAAGTAGAAGCTTCTCCTTCAAAAGTATATGGAAAAATTCTACATACAACGTCTTCATGCTCAACACCTCTCAAATTAACAAATAACATAAATTTGTTAATATGATCATCGAGAGTTTCTTTCGATTCTGGATTAAATTTTGGTAACCATTTTTCTGGATTTTTAGGTAAATCATGTTGATTTCCAAGAACATTGATTGTTGCCAGAGTTCTCCAAGGCGTTCTCTATACTCCAGCCATAGTATTTTGTTGACGAGGAGATTATGGAGGAGGAGATGGAATATGAGACGTATGTAAAGGAAGAGATCATGGAGGATTATTTTCAACTGTTTTAATTATGGTTTTTCTGATCTGGACAGGAACTTGGAAATGAATAGGTTTGATACCTAACCTTTGTCTTTGTTCTCTTGTAAGAACACTTAATTCTTGAATAACAGAATCTATAGAATCAAACGATCCTTGAGAAGTTTCTCCTTGATTTTTAAGATCTTCTATTCATTTTAATGTTGATATTCAAATATGACCATGTTCAACATTCAAGAATTTTCTTGGTCATAATCCTAATTAGACCCTTATCTGTTGTAAATGGCGATTCTGATTGGTTTAGGTCCAATTAATTATAACTATCATAATCTACAAAATAAAACTAAATCTAAAATATATATACCTTCTAATTGATTGAAGAGAATTTGTCTGAGAGAAATTTTCAATCTCTAAGCTTTCATCAGTAGCTTGGAAAGGCAAAATCTGCGCAGTTGATAGTCAAATATGACCATGTTCAACATTCAGGAAGAGATTTTATCTTTTATTGAATAACAAACTGAAATATAAATATATACAGATTTAAAACTATCTACAAGAAATAGATTAATTTTAATTATCATAAAAGTTACCCCTATGAAAGAGGATTTTGTTTTATATTTAAGAATAAGTATTTTTAATGAAAGAAAAAGAAATGAACTAAAACAAATAAAAGTAAAAAAGAAAATCTAATGCTTGGGCTCAAATTAAGATAATATATGAATTTAAGTAAGGTAAACAACGTTCTAAAGATATAGATATTCAAAACACATGTTTGAATATATACACTAAGAATTAATTAATAAACTTGTTTAAATAATTACCACAGACTTATAATCCCAACAATAATTCATATACATAATAACCACTAAAATGATGTGTCTTATAAAAAAATGAAATTGATCTAATTTATTAGCAGTAATCAACTAAATCAATTTATAATACTATCAACACATACTCGAGACAAGACTTTGATTTCAAAATTGAACATTCAAATACTAGCAATAGTACCAAATATCGATTGCTTGTAATAATATTCAAAGTCACAAAGAGATTCAAAATAATGAATCAAAACTGAGACTTGTACAACAATGCATAAGCTTTGTTCTTCTTTCAAAAAAATTAAACACCTTCCTTAAATTGTCTTTCTTTCACTATTTAATATTGAAGGAATTCAAAAATAGAAATTACTTTCCATAACCATAAACAATTATCCATTTAGAATGGGAAAATAACAAAATTGTTTAATTCCCCAAACTAAATTGACTAAGTACATGCAATAAAAACTACTAACTGTTCAATTTTAGAATTCTGCATGGAAACTAATTTTTCCATTTCCCGTATTTTCCAAGACATTCCTTTTACACCTGTAAAACAAAAAAAAAATGAATAGACAGAAATTAATAAAATATAAAAAATAAAATTAGAGTTGCTACAAAATTTGAAATCCTGTAGCTACTCTTTTGTTAACTAAAATAATGAAAATACAGACTATCTAAAAAAACGCTAAACTCATACCAATAACTAAAACATTTTTATCACTAAGTGTTACTGGGAACAATCTTGAATTTCGAATTAATAAAAATATTAACTCCTGGTGTGTTGATGTTAACTGCTTCTTTCTTTTTATCTTGTTTAGAACCTGGAACCTGTCTCCTCTGGCTATCGATCAAAGCTTAATTTTCTGGCCTAAGAAGTTGATTTTCTAAATCCAAATCAATTATGTTTTCCTGTACACTGGAACCACTGAATAGTATTTGTCCTTCCAGAAGGAAACCTCCAGATTGGGATCAGTTTCAGTTTTCTCCTTCTCTTTTTCTTTAGCAACCTTTTCAATTGGTTCCTGCGGAGAAATGTGTTGTGGGGAAGAAACTTCCTTATTTTTAACCAACTCTTCATCCTCAACATAGATAGGACAACTAGATTTATAAGTTTTCCTAGACTTATTTATGAGCATTCTGGATATTTTTCTTCCTTGCCTTTTGTTCATAAAATCGACTAGACTAATGGAATCATCGTTCTTTTTGGTAACAAGTGGGTCACACTCATATGCAAGTGAGGAAACTACGGTTTGTGTGGAAGCTTCAAAAGAAACCTGGGGTGCTTCACTGAAAACACATGACTCTGGACTAAGGCTAAACTTTACAGTTTAATTGCAAGTAACCCTCACAGTGTTTTTTTGAGGAGTAGAAACTTGAGGGTAAGCCAAAACGATATCTTCTACAGGATTTGGGGTTTCAATTTTAGAAAAGTGAGACTGTAAATCTACCTCAGAATTCTCCTGAAAATGATTTATTTTCACACACTTTTCCCAAGAATCATTAGTATGTTCTAACTGAAATTCAATCAGAAGTTTCACTAAACCATGATGAAAGAAATTTCTTTCTGAACTGAGATTATTTCTCTGATAAAAATGTGCCATCTTAGACATGATTTTAAGCAAGAAAATCGACATGTTCAATTCATAATCCATGAATACCATTAAAATCATAAAGTGATAAATAAATAAAAGGTTATATCTACCCTCACGAGTGATAAATCCCTTAATAACCTCTAACAGAAAATGCCATTTTTCTTTAATTGAAAATATGGGCATATCTTTGTAATTGTACTTTCATTCAGGAGAAACCAAGATTTCAGACCAAGGAATCTCCTTCACTCTTTTGGTCATATACCAACATTCCCCTTTTAATGGAAATTTAGTCACTTTGTCTATTAATTATTCATCTATCTGTAACTCCATATGCCCAATTTTAGCGCATTCACCATTGAAAGTCCATGTGAAAGATTTGGTGACTTGCACATTGTAGACATTAAACATGCACACAATTTTTAACCAACCAATCCTCTCAAAAGTCGGAAAATAATCTTCCTGAGCTTCAATAAGCTCGACATTCGGTTCAACTCTGGAAAACATTCCCATTTTGATAGTTTACCACACTACAATTTGGAAAAACCTCATAAAAAACCTAACAGACTCTCTCTTACAGGAAAATGAAAACATAGCTTCAATACTGAGTAAAAAACTTATTTCGAGGAAGAAGCACCATAGGTAATAATTCTTGAATACAGTGATATAGTTCAAAATTATACATGGAGGCGAATGAGTGAACTTCGAGAAAGGAGGATTGTTCGTATGCAGTTTGAAAGGAACTTGATTTAATTTTCCATTAAATTCATTTTAATTGATGATGATCCAATTAGGCCTAATGTACCATAACAAAATATTAAACAATTGTTATGGATCGTGGGTATCATGGTAATACGCAACTATGACAGGCTAAGTAGGATTTCTTAGATTATGATCAATCATTGTTGGAACATTGGTTTAATACTCAAGCGAAATATGTTAATTAAAACCAACAATATATCAAAAACTATAACATGTCAAAAATTGTAGCTAGTTAGGATGTTATTCAAGGTATGTAAATGAGCAAAACTCATAAAGAATGTGTGAATTAGAAATGTTTGAAAGCCAAAATATTTAATCAAAACCTTTATGAAATGAGAGACATCCCAGCAAGAAAATGTCATTAATGATTGAATGAAAGCTCAAAGAAGTTGAGAGTATTGACAAAACTAACAAAATTGAAAATATTGTTTAAGTAAAAAAAAAAAAAAATCCAAAATTGAAAAGGGTCCCAAATTTATTTATAATACAGAATTTGGGAGGTTGTTGTCCTCTACAACAAATGGAAACACACTACTGAAACCAATTATCTCTGTATATAAGACAAAGAAATATATATCAAATAATAAGAAATAAGAAAATCTATGAAATGTAGATAAATTATGTTTATGACTAGTTTGTAAAAGATAAGCAGGTAAAACAATACTAGTACTCTTTAAATTTATCTCATTGGAGGGAACAAGAGACATTTATTAATCTTATGTCTGGGAAAGGAAGCTTCTGATTTGACTAATAAGTAAAGTTTATTCATTATGTCAGAATTGAAAATTTTAACTCATTGTACCCGATATTGTTTCGTTGCTAGTAGGCATGTTCAGTACCCCGACGAAGTTACCTTAATATCATATAAGCCTTTACCCGCTGCCAGCAGGCCTGTTTAGTACCTCAACAGGTTAACATATACTTCCCACATCCTCATTTTATTTATTTAAACTTTCATTTTCCATCTTTGGTTCATGACTTACTGATTGCATTTGAGCAATGATGAGAATAGAGGAGGGGTGATATAGAGAGTTATTTATGTATTTCTGAACATGGAATGAGAACTAAATTGTTTGTCTTATGATATGCTATTTCTCAATCAATTATTTTATTTTAAAGAAAAATATTTCCCCAAAGAGACTTTGTTGAAGAGTATTTTCCTTGTTTTACTTCTTTATAAATATAAACTAGACATAAGATTTATCCCTTGAATTTAAAGAAATTTTCTCATTTCAAACAATCTAAATTAGTTTCTCTCTGTACTAAAAGGATTTCAAAGACAATTGATTAACAAATGTATCTATTTGTTATATCAGATCAAAAATCAAAATGATAATCAAAGACAAAATGAAAGAAATAAAATGACAAACTTCGAAAATATACATTCAAAATGAAAACGAACAAAAATATTTACAACTATTTACAAGGATTGAAGTGTCTTTTAGGAAAAATATTTTTTGAGGATTAACCCATTCATAGGAAAAGACTCTTCTATGCCTTCAAGAGTTTGCAAAATAAAAGTAGATGGACCAATTTTCTGAGCAACCTAAAAAGGACCTAACCACAACTTTTGAAATTTTGAATGTTTACATGTTTTTTCATGGGATTATTATCAAACCACTTCTTATTGATCATTTGATTATTATCAAAAGTATTCTTAGCTTTATCCCTCACTTCCTCTAATTTGAAGATTTGATTTGTACAATATTGAAGACTAGAGCAACGTTGTTCATCAATGGACTGTACTAAAGCGAGGGATGGTATAGAAATATTTGGTGGAAGAATAACCTCCCCATAAAATAAAAAGTAAGGGGAAGTACCCAATGATGCTTTATAAGTAATTCGATCTGCCCACAATGCATAGATCAAGGCCTTGTGCCAATTTTTGTGGTTATCACAGATAGTTTTCTTAATAATTTTTAAAAGATTTTTGTTTCTTCATTCGACTAAATCGTTGCCTCGAGGATAATAATTAGCAGAATGTTTTATTTTAATGCATTTATGAAGTTGAAATTCCATAATCGACAGAGTAGAAAAATAAGATGCATTATCAAAAACTAATGTGCTTGGGAGACCAAATATTATAATAATAAACTGATCTAAAATGAGATTTCCAGATCAATTGTAATTGATTTCAAGGGAATGGCCTCCACCCATTTTGTAAAATAATCGATGGCGGTAAGAATATATGTATTCTTCTTGGAGGAGTTAGGAGAAATTTCACCAATAATATTGAGTCCCCATTGTTCAAATGGGTGTTCAACAATGATGGGCTGCAAAGGTAACACTGATTTTTTTTCTCGTCCAGCTGAAGTTTGACAGATTTTACATTTTCAAACATATGCATGAGAATATTTAGATAAACTTGGCCAATAATAACCTGCACGTAAAAAAAATTGTGCAGTTGTATCACCTCCAAAATGACCAGCTGCAGGTTCGTCATGCAAGTCAAATAAAAATTTATCAACTTCTTGTTTTTTCTAAACATCTAAGTAACATTGAATCATAATTATTTCTGAAAAGAACATTATTGATAAGTTGATATTGTGTGGCTTTTATTATTAGAGAACGTTTCTTTTTAAAATCCAAATGAGAAGGTGTAGTTCCATGATTTAGATAATAAACTAAATTTGAATATTGTGAATCGAGAATATCAGGAGTAACACATAACTAGTGTATATCTTCAGTGACCTTTACCTTATCCGCATTTTCAGATATAATATCGATGGTTTCAGTTAATAACTCGTATAAATCTTGACCTCATACAATTTTTGCAAGTTTTATCTCTAAATCATATTCTTTTAATGTTGTTACCCAATTTTCTCTCTTATCCCCTAAATATTTCTTAATGAGCAAACTTCTAACCAAGGGATGTGAAACTATTACCTTGGTATGATATTTGCTAAAGAAAGGTTTGAAATGTTTGATGGATTTGAAAACAACATAAGTCTTTTTTCAACATCGGTATAATTTAATTATGCTCCTTGCAATGCTGAACTTTCAAAAGAAATAGGTACTTCTATGTTTTGATCATTCTTCTATGATAACATAGATGCGCAAGATTTTTCAGAAGCAAATATATAAAGAATGAATTCCTTATCATAATTAGAAGAGAGTAAAGAAGGCGCTTGAATGATATCTTTCTTTATATAATTGAAATCTTCTTTTTCGATTACATTCCACTTGAATAACGTGTATTTTCTTATCATACGTTGCAAGGGTAAGACTGTTTCTGTGAAATCTGGGATAAAACACTTCAAAAAATTAATTTGTCCAAGGAAAGATTGCATAGATTTTTAACTATGAGGCAAAGGAATTTCAGAAGTACTTTTAACTCTAGAAGAATCAATTGAAATTCCTTCTTTAGAAACTATAAATCCCAAAATTTTACCTTCTTGAAGAGCAAAAAATGATTTCTTAGGATTTAAATAAATTCCATACTTTCGACATCATTCAAAAACTTGTTTAAGATGAGAAATATGATCTAAATGATTCTTAGAATAAATTGTTATGTCATCTATATAAACAACAACGGATTTATTGATTAAACGACAGAAATTAATATCCATAGCTCATTGGAAAGTTGCACCTCCTTTGGAACTTATCACATTTCTTTATCTGCTCCTGATAATATTTACGTAACGTCAGCCACCAAAGACCGTTTGAAAAATTTTCATGGCTGTCATATCGGCCTAGAAGTGACCTCCTACTGGGCCTACATGTGCCTCAGTAATGACATCTTCTTGTTCATGCTCTAGTGTACATATCCTGAAACTATTTGAATCCTAGCTTGCAAAGGTAACCATTCATTAGGTTGAATGGTGCAAATTTCATTGCTAGAATTTTTCGTTTATTAGTTGGGAGATCATCATGTGCTTTCCCTTCTAAGAAATTTACAATCTCTTCTAGCTCTTTAGGAACTACTTCTACTCTAAATAATTTTGCATCTGTGAAATCATATTCAATTCCAGTCGGATCTTCCCCTATTCAGACTATTACTTTAAAGTGGAATTCTTGAAATAGTAGTAGCCATTAACACATTTTCCCCTGGTGCACTAGTTTGTTTACTAGATATTTCGAGCCTAGTGATTTGTGAAGAATATAAATGGGTTTGCTAATAAGTAGTTCCTGAATTTTTGTAGGGAAAAACTCATTACTAGGGATTCACGTTCTATTGTAGAATAATTTAGTTCTATCGTGTTTAACTTCTAACTAGCCTATGCATTTGGGTGGTCAATCAAGTCATCATATGGTTGGGCCAAAACTGAGCCAACAATGACGTTGGATGTGTCGACATGCGCATGGAATTTCTTCAACTAGTCTGAGAATCTTAAGATAGGTGTTTCTACCAAAAAAAAATTAATATTTCAAAAGACTCGTTGCATTCCTGGTTCCAATAAAATTTAGCTTTTTTCTTTAGTAACTCGTCGATGGGAAAAGTAATGTCAAAATAGTGATGAATAAACTTTTGATAGTATATTATGTGCCCAAGGACAATTTTTATTTTCTTTTGATTCATTGGTAGTTTCAAATTGAGAATGACTTTGATCTTAGCCATGTCAACTTTAATCTCATCTTTGCATACAATATGGCCTAGAAATATACCAATTGGCATGGAAAATATGCATTTTTTAATATTTAAAGATAAATGGATTTTCTTACATCTCTCCAACATCATTCTTAACTATTTCATATGACCTTTTAGGAGACTATAGATGGTCCAATCATCAAAGTATACTTCCATTTTTTTTATAGATGTACTCTTGAAATGCCTTAATCGGTATGCAAAAGAACCAAATTGGGAGATAAATGCCATTTTTTCTTGATCCTCTTTGTTATCAGTACCTAATTATATCTAGAGAATCCATTAGTGAACGAGTAGCATTCATGACCCGCAACTTCATTGAAAATATCGTCGGTAAAAGGTGTTGGGAACGGGATAGTCACTGTGAGTTTTTTTAATCCTCGGAAGTCGACATAGATTCTCATCTTTGTTGGGTTGTGTTTCTTAGGTTGCACGATCATCAGAATTTCCCATTATGACTTATGGATTGGGTATATGATATTAGCAGTTAGCATTGCTTCGATTTCCTTTTGAACTATGGGTTTGTATTTGTGTGCCAATTAATATGGTTGTTTCTTGATGGGTTTGACTCCAGGGAGGAGTTTGATCTTCATTTCACCCATCTCTTGTACTATTCATTTGAGGTACTTATAATCACATGCAAATATGTCTTGAGATTATTTTAGTAGATGACTATTTCCATGGTTTGCTTCTATCGATAGTCAAATATGACCATGCTCAACATTCAAGAATTCACCCAGTTTGGATCCCAATTAGACCCTTATCCATTGTAAATGGTGATTCACTGGTTTAGGTCTAGTGACCTATAACTATCATAATCTACAAAATAAAACTAAATCTAAAATATATACACCTTCTATTTGATTGAAGAGATTTTTCCTTTTATTGAATAACAAAGTGAAGTACATACAGATTAAAAAATAATTACAAGAAAAAGATTAACTCTAATTATCATAAAGGTTAGCCCTATGAAAGAGGATTTTGTTTTCTCTTTAATAATAAGAAGTATTTCTAATGAAAGTAAAAGAAATGAACTAAAGAAAACAATACTAAAAATAAGATCTAATACTCGGGCCCAAATTTAGACAATATATGAATTTAAGTGAGATAAACAATGTTCTAAAGATATAGATTTCAAAACACATGTCTGAATATATCCATTGAAAATGAATTAATAAACATGTTTCAATGATTAGCACAGACTTATAATCCCAACATTAATTCATATACATAATTCTTTCGGCCACCTACAATCTCTCCTCTCATTCTCACCTTGCCTCCCTTGCAAACTGGCTCTCGGCGCTCCATAGACGACGTCCCTCTACTCTCAGCGCAAGGTGGTGGTTCTCCTCTGCATCCAATTTTCTTAATCAATTTCTCATGCCTCCTCGTAAGCACGCCACCCCCACCCAAAAGCGAAGTGGTTGTGGTAGGTGAACCTCCAAAACTCCTAACCTACCCTTCCTAACCAAACAGGATGGCTTTGATTGCTTAGTTTCAGGCTCTTTACGACAATTGCTTGATGACTGGGAAGACAATATCGATGGCTCCCTCTCGGCATCTCGTCGTAGCTCCAGACACCGACAAAGCTACTGGGTGGTCAAAAATATCCTCGCCTGTGCCCTCCTCATCCTCCCAAGCGTCTTCATTCATATTCCCTCTAGCTCACCTCACTCACCCCACTCCCCCACAACTTGACATCCTCCCTCCGCTCTGCCCTCCCACAAGACTTTTCCTCCTCCCTCTGCGGCCCATCCCACTTCCTCGACTCCTCTAGAGACTCCCAACATCAATGCTAAGGTGACTCCTCCAGGCATGAGTGGCATGTTGACAGCTCCAAACACACACATCTCGGTGAAACTGATGACTCCAAGCACGAAAATCATGTTGATTTCCCTAGGCATGCACAACTCGCTAAAGGATCTCTCCATCAAATAAACCAGCTTATTGGTCAAGCACCCTTCCTCATATAACTCCATCTCAACCAACGACAGTGATAGTGAATTTGGTGGCTATCCATTCATCGAAGAAACTCCTATGGACGACCCTCGTTCTTGATGTTCAGGCCTCTGCACCACTTTCAAGTTCTTTTAGATTTTGCAAGCTTTACTGGTTTTCTTGAAAAATACACACAGACAATTAAAACTAAATTTCTTAGGTAAGCTTGGTTTCCCATTAAGGGAAGGAAGAAATCCTTCCTAGTTTCGCACTAAGGGCAGGCCCATTTTTGTTCACTCTCAGGGACAATCTTTGTATTTTTTACTTTATTTTAATAGATTATCTACTGAAATTACAAAAAAAAAACAATACCAAATACCGATTGCTTGTATTAATATTCAAAGTCACAAAGAGATTCAGAATAATTTATCAAAACAAAGACTTGTACAACAATGCATAAGCTTTGTTCTTCATTCAAAAAACCGAAAGTCCTTCCTTAAATTGTCTTTCCTTCACTCTTTTATATTGAAGGAATTCAAAACCGAAAATTAACTTCCATAACCATAAACAATTATCCATTTAGAATGGGAAAATAACAAAATCATTTAATTCCCCAAATTAAATTAACTAAGTACATGCAATAAAAACTACTAACTGTTCAATTTTAGAATTATGTCTGGAAACTAATTTTCCCATTTCCTGTATTTTCCAGGACATTCCTTTTACACCTGTAAAACAAACAAAAAAAAGAAAAGACAGAAATTAATAAAACATAAAAACAAAAATTAGAGTTGCTACAAAATTTGAAATTATGTAGCTACTCTATTATTAACTAAATTTAATGAAAATACAAACTAACTAAAAAATGTTAAACTCATACCAATAACTAATTTTTTTTATCGTTGAGTGTTACTGGGAACAGTCTTGAATTCAGAATTAACAAAAATGTTAACTCCTGGTGAGTTGATGTTAATTGTTTCTTTCTTTTTATCTTGTTTAGAACCTGGAACCTGTATCCTCTGACTATCGGTCAAAGCTTTATTTTCTGACCTAACAAGTTGATTTTCTAATTCCAAATCAATTATATGTGCCTGTAACACTAGAACCACTGAATAATATTTGTCCTTCCAGAAGGAAACCTCCAAATTGGGATTGGTTTCAGTTTTCTCCTTCTCTTTTTCTTTAGCGACCTTTTCAATTGGTTTCTATGGAGAAATGTGTTGTGGGGAAGATACTTCTTGATTTGTAACCAACTCTTCATCCTCAAATTGGATAGGAGAACTAGCTTTAGAATTTTTCCTAGACTTATTTCTGAACATTCTGGATATTTTTCGTCCTTGCCTTTTGTTCATAAAATCGACTAGACTAATGGAATCATCATTCTTTTTGGTAGCAGGTGGGTCACACTCAGATGCAAGTGAGGAAACTACGGTTTGTTTGGAAGCTTTGGAAGAAACATAAAGTGCTTCACTGAAATCACATGACTTTGGACTAAGGCTAAACTTTACATCTTGACTGCGAGTAACCCTCGTGGTGTTTTTCTGAGTACAAACTTGAAGGTAAGCCAAAAAAATATCCTCTACAGGATTTGGGATTTCAATTTCAGAAAAGTGAGACTGTAAATCTGCCTCAAAATTCTCCTGAAAATGATTTATTTTCACAAACTTTTCCCAAGAATTTCCATTCTATTCTAACTGAAATTCAATCAAAATTTTCACTAAACAATGATGAAAGACGTTTCTTTCTGAACTGAGATTCTTTCTCAGATAAAAATGTGCCATCTTAGATAGGATTTTAAGCAAGAAAATTGGCATGTTCAATTCATAATCCATGAATACCATTAAAATCCAAAAGTGAAAAATAAAGAAAATGATATATCTACCCTCACAAGTGATAAATCCCTTAATAACCACTAACAAAAAATGTCATTTTTCGTTAATTGAAGATATGGGCATACCTTTATAATCGTACCTGCATTTGGGAGAAACCATGATTTCAGACCAAGGAATCTCCTTCACTCTTTTGGTCTTAGACCAACATTCTCCTTTTAATGGAAATTTAGTCACTATGGAAATTTAGTCTCCTTTTAATGTTGGTCTTTTGGTCTTAGACCAACATTCTCCTTTTAATTCTCCATCTATATGTAACTCCATATCCCCAATTTTAGCGCATTCACCATTGAAAGTTCATGCGAGAGCTTTGGATGACCTGCGCATTGTAGCCATTAAAAATACGTAGAAATTTTAACCAACCAACCCTCTCAAAAGTTGGAAAATAATCTTCATGATATTTAATAAGCTCAACATCGGGTTCAACTCTAGAAATCATTCCCATTTTGAATGTTTACCACACTACAGTTCAGAAAACCCTCATAAAAAACCTAACAAACTCTCACTTATAGGTAAATAAAAACAAAGCTTCAATACTTGAGTAAAAATCTTATTTCGAGGAAGAAGCATTGTAGGTAATAATTCACAAATACGGTGATACAGTTAAAAACTATACGTGGAGGTGAATCAATGAACTTCAGGAAAAGGAGGATTGTTCGTATGTAGTTTGAAATGACCTTGATTTAATTTTCCATTAAATTGATTTTAATTTATGATGATCAAATCAGGCCTAACTTACCACAAACCAAGTAGAAGCTTCTCCTTCAAAATTATATGGGAAAAGTATACATACAAATTCTTCATGATCAACACCTCTTGGATTAACAACTAACATAAATTTGTTGATATGATCATTAGGAGTTTCTTTCGATTCTGGATTAATCTTTGGTAACCATTTATCTGGATTTTTAGGTAAATCATGTTGATTTTCAGGAACATTGACTGCTCCCAGAGTTCTCCAAGGAGTTATCCATACTCCAACCATAGTATTTCATTGACGAGGAGGTGATGGAAGAGGAGATGGAATAAGAGACGTATGTAAAGGAAGAATTGAGGGAGGATTATTTCTGACAGTTTTAATTATGGTTTTTTCTGATCTAGACAAGAACTTGGAAATGAATAGGTTCAATACCTAACCTATGTCTCTGTGCTCTTGTAAGAACACCTAATTACTAAATAACATAATCTATAGAATCAGAAGATACTTGAGAAGTTTCTCCTTGACTTCTAAGCTCTTCTATTTGTTGTTTTATTTGTTGAAATTCTGGAGAACTGAGAAAACTGGAAGAAAGATCACTTACAGTTCTTTGAATTGGAGATTCTAACTATGCGGCAACAAAATATATGGCGGGAGAAGTTGATCTACTTGAATGGTCATTGGTTTTGTTGGTTTTTTCAGCCATTGATTATCAGATGGCCCTCCTTCTAGCACCAAAATGTTGATAGTCAAATATGACCATGTTCAACATTCAGGAATTCGTCTGGTCAGGATCCTAATTAGACCCTTATCCGTTGTAAATAGAGATTCTGACTAGTTTAGGTCCATATATCTATAACTATCCTAATCTACAAAATAAAACTAAATCTAATATATATATACTAATTGATTGAAGATCTTTTGTCTTTTATTGAATAACAAACTGAAGTACATACAGATTAAAAAATATTTGCAAGAAAAAGATTAATTCTAATTATCATAAAGGTTACCCTTATGAAAGAGGATTTTTTTTCTCTTTAAGAATAAGAAGTATTTCTAATGAAAGTAAAAGAATTGAACTAAAGAAAATAATACTAAAAATAATATCTAATACTCGGGCCCAAATTCAAATAATATATGAATTTAAGTAAGATAAACAATGTTCTAAAGATAAAGATCTTCAAAACACATGTATGAATATATCCATTGAAAATGAATTAATAAACATGTTTAAATAATTAGCACACACTTATAATCCCAATATTAATTCATATACAAAATAACCACTGAAATGATGTGTCAAATAAAGAATGAAATGGATCTAATTTATGAGCAGTAATCAACTAAATCAATTTATAATACTATCAACACATACTCCAGACAAGACTTTGATTTCAAAAATGAAAATTTGAATACTAGTAACAGTATCAAATATCGATTGATTGTATTAATATTAAAAGTCACAAAGAGATTCAAAATAATTTATCAAAACAAAGACTTGTACAACAATGCATAAGCTTTGTTCTTCTTTCAAAAAACTGAAACTCCTTCCTTAAATTGTCTTTCCTTCATTGTTTTATATTGAAGGAATTTAAAAATGGAAATTAACTTCCATAACCATAAACAATTATCCATTTAGAATGGGAAAATAACAAAATCATTTAATCCCCCAAACTAAATTAACTAAGTACATGCAATAAAAACTACTAACTGTTCAATTTAAGAATTCTGCCCGGAAACTAATTTTCCCATTTCCCGTATTTTCTAGGACATTCCTTTTAAACCTGTAAAACAAAAAAAAAATGACAGAAATTAATAAAACATAAAAACAAAAATTGGAGTTGCTACAAAATTTCTACTCTTTTATTAACTAAAATTAACAAAAATACAAACTAACTAAAAAACTCTAAACTCATACCATTAACAATTTTTTTCTATCATTGAGTGTTACTCGAAACAATTTTGAATTCCGAATTAACGAAAATATTAACCCCTGGTGAGTTGATGTTAACTGCTTCTTTCTTTTTATCTTATTTAGAACCTGGAACCTATCTCCTCTGGCTATCGATCAAAGTTTTATTTTCCAGCCTAAGAAGTTGGTTTTGTAATTCCAAATCAATTATATTTTCTTGTAACACTAGAACCACTGAATAGTATTTGTCCTTCCAGAAGGAAACCTCCGGATTGGGATCAGTTTCAGTTTTATCCTTCTCTTTTTCTTTAGCGACCTTTTCAATTGGTTCTCGCGGAGAAATGTGTTGTGGGGAATATATTTCCTGATTTGTAACCAACTCTTCATCCTCAACTTGGATAGGAGAACTAGCTTTAGAAGTTTTCCTAGACTTATTTCTGAACATTCTAGATATTTTTCTTCCTTTCTGTTTGTTCATAAAATCGACTAGACTAATGGAACCATCGTTGTTTTTGGTAACAGGTGGGTCACACTCAGATGCAAGCGAGGAAACTACGATTTTCTTGGAATATTCGGAAGAAACCTGAGGTGCTTCACTAAAAACACATGAATTTGGACTAAGGCTAAACTTTACAGTTTGATTGCGAGTGGAAGTTGAGAGTATTGACAAAACTGACAAAATTGAAAACACTGTTTAAGTTAAAAAAATAATAATAATAATAATAATTGAAAAGGAAGGGCCCCAAATTTATTTATAATACATAATTTGGGGGGTTGTTGTCCTCTACAATATCTTCTTAGACTAATAGTCACCTGCTCTAGCCATTTTTGGTCATCTATTTATAGAGATTTCAATTTCTCTAGTCTTTATTTCCACATCCATCCAATTGGGTGCTTTCAACTCATCTAATTGATGTTCTCCTTCTATGACTTGAATGTAACTTGAAGGGAAATAGGTTTTTTGATGTTCCTTTATTTCTTCCTTGGTCACAGAGTATATTCTTTTTACAAAATGTTGTACTCTTGGATGGTCCTTTTTCCATCAAAATCTTTGTCCTGGAAAAATTATGTTTTCCATTTCTACTCGTCGGAATATTACATTCTATGTATTATGTGTCAATACCAATTTACAAGTCAAAGTCGATCCCTCATCGACTTTATTTTTTTCTTTTTCCTGAATTTTTTTGGGGCTTGGTTTTCCTAAGAATTTTTTTATTTCTTTAGATGCATCTTGTAGGAGTGCCTCGTTAGGATAAAATTCAAAATACTTAACGAAGTTATTCTTTATTTCGTTCAAGTCAAAAGTATGACACAATGCTTCTTCAATATTATACCACTTGTGAGGTATATCATCTACTGTATTCGAGAATATATGCGGTCATACTCTTTCATCAAGGTAGCCTACCTTTTTACATTCTTGCTTGCACTTATGTATGTGGGTCACTAGATCAAATCCAGGTTTAAAGATGGGGATGTCAATGTTTGTAGAGAGAATTTTTCCACCAAATCTTTCCACAAAATATAATGTGGAAATATTCCATGTTTGAAGTCGGTTTGCATGAGTCTCCCACCATCGGGTTGCTTGTCCAGTGAAGGATTCGACTAGACTTTGTATTCTTCTTTGTTCACCAACTAATTTGGAGACTTTGTCAACATGTGTCAATAGTGAACTATGTTCATTAAATTACGGGGAAGTTCTTATGTATGCATTAGTCGGTATTAATGTTGGTGTTTGTTTTAATTTTATTTCAGCAACGATTGGGACTGCGTGAATCGAAAAGCATGGTCTAGATCGTTTGATAGGTATTTCCTCTATCGACCAACATTGTTTGGCTTGTGCTTCATAATTCTCCATATACCAGTTTCCCAATTCTGTATCTGAATTTTGGCCTATTGACAATGGATATCCGACTAATATTTATCCTTCACTATTAGGTTTGACATTGTCTTTCTATTCATGCATCACTTGATATAGTCAGCATGCTTCATGAGCCTCGTCCCATGTCTCGACCCATGGCTTGCCTTCTTTTGGGTCTAGGGGGATTATAATTTTTCTTCCACTTCCTTTTAGCTTGATCCGGTCTCTTTCTAAAGATATTGTGGCTTCCATGTTCTAACCCCAGGGTCTTCCTACTATCGTAGGATAAGAAAGAATGTCTTTGACCAAGTTTATGACTTCAAATTCGAATCGCATCAGAATTACCATTATAGAAGTGATGACACTTTTGAGAGTGCCAATTGGGTCGATGAATCTTTGATCTGCTAGTTTTGAGTAGTTAATTGTCGGTTGTAGTAGGGGTCTTCCGAGTTGAATCCATGTTTCTTTAGGAAGGATATTCATTTGTGATCCAAAATTGACCATGACTTGTTTAATTGTGTGCCCATCGACCTCTAAGTTGACTTGAGATGCAAAGTTGCTTGTGGTTCTATCTTGAGACAACTTCCTTACACTTTTTACTGGTCTTTGATTTTCTTTATATTCTCTCAATATATTTTTTAGGTTGATAAGGCATCCTACCAAAAGCTTTTCTTTTAGTAGTTGTATAAATTCCTCAATGGCAGTGTTTGACATACTCGATCGTCATTCATTTGATTTATCCTAGTTAATGTTTTTAAAGAAATTCAACGCTTCTTGCATTATCCTCTCTTCTTTGTCGAGGTCTGGATATGATACTATGTTTCCTTGTCGATTTGGTGCCTCTGGTCAATTGTCTTTACCCACTCCTGATCTTGTGACCAAATGAAGAGATTTTAAATTCAAAATATCTTGTTTCAACATTATATGTAAGAAGTTTACATTTATCTTGGTCATGAATTTTTCAAGCACAATCGAACAATCTTCATGGGAGTGATCTCCCACTCCAGAAATATTACAAAACTTTAAATCGATTTTGTCTTTTATCAGGCAATCTGGATTGATGTGGTAGTATTTCCAGTAGTTAAAGTAGTAGTATCATCCTCAGTAACATCCTCTTCCAAAGCTTCCTCATCCTCCTCTACCTCGACCTTGGTATCCACCTCGACCTCGACCTCTATAGTCATTCCCTTAGTCATTGATTTGGTCGATTTCTTGTGTAGGATAGACTGAGTGTATATTTGTTCTACTCTTACCATTCAACTGACAATATTGGGTGGAATAATTATTTTATTCGCAGATATGACACCACTTGGGATGTACATTTATTAGATTGTGTAGGAAATCTCTTTTGCATGATTGGTCGAGGATTCATAGATATCACAATAAGTTTTGATCTATATGTGACTAACTACTGGGTCTAAGGCATCGATAAATTTGCTGTAGTATTTAGTATGTCCTTCGATAGAGAAAATAGTACAACATAGTTTGTTACGAGCGAGTGATATGTTTTTAATTGTCTGATGTAGCTCTGTGATCTTGTCTTCCAAACATTTTTCAGTGCTTGATGAATTAACTCGGCCTTCATCATCCATTTCAATCCTCTAAGTTGTTTTGAGGATTTCTTCACATGTCGAAGGGTCATACATTTGTAATGGAGCTCTTATCTTTTGTATTAGTCTCTCTACGTACCATTGTACTAGTAGCTTTTTGTCAATCATGTATGGCATTTGACTCGATAAATCCTTGACTCTTTTATTTTATCCTCACACACTTTCACCTGGATTTTGTTTGATTTCCTTCAGTTTTTGCGTTGCCAAATGGATTGCATCTTGTTGACGCTTAAAAAAGAAACAATGAATACTATGCTCGCAAATGATTTCCAAGCTCCATTAATTATTTATATTAATAATAAACTAGTAGGTAGGACCCCCTTGTAGACTTGTGGCACTATGTTGGATATGTTGTTCTTATATTTTTTTTTTCTATTGTGATGGTACCAGCACAGTCTTCTACATTTCGATGTTTCAAATCATGTTTTAGAATGTTATGGTGACAAGACATGGTTGGTTGATTGATGCAAGGAACTGGATGGTTTCGATGACCACTCTTAGATTATGTTAAGGATTCCCTATGGATGAAAGGATTATTATAAGTTTTGTTTTGATATTGCAATTAAATATGGCATTAATTGGTTTTAATGATCTTGATAAAGGGTGGCATTGGAGCTCTTTTGAATTAAAGAATTGTACCCAAACTCTAATGTTATGCATGTTTGTGACAAAATAAGGGTGCACAAATCCTTGTTGTTGTAGTTATGCACCTTGTTGTATGTTATATGTGGATGCACATGGGGTAACATTATAGCACATTGCTTTTTGTTTTTTTTAAAGGGTTGACATTACCAAGGGTGGCGCACTATGCAAATGGGATATGGTAATGAATATATGGTTGATTAAATTCTTAGTGTTATGGTGAATTGGTTGGCCCGTACGTTGAATTGAATGAGGTTGGGGGGAGAAGCGACATGAATTTAATGCACGTCACTCAAACACCCCTTGAGCCCGTCACCCTAGTCATACTTGCATTTTGGTTTTTGGCTCTGGTGGTTGTTGATGCTCCGCATTGTTCGGTCATGAAGGAGGCATGCAATCTAGTTTCTTCCTCATGCAGGATTTTCTAGGTATGGGTTCCTTACTCTTCCATCCATGATGGTTTCTCTACCCTTCAAATCAATTTTTGGCTTAGGATTGCTCGTGGTCTGTGTGTTTCTTAAACTGTTATGGGATATTTGAACTCTCTATTGGTGTTGAGTCCATGGTTTCTTCTAGTGATTATTCTGGACTTTTGGAATTTTAAACAAAAAGAATGGTTATGCTCTGCTTGTTGTGTGTAATCTTTGCATGGGTTTATGGATAAAATAACAGTGAAGCATGCTCGGTCGGCTTGGGTTTTGGGTCTGGTTCTCTGTGGAAATTTATGATTATGTTTGACAAGATTTGAGCTTTGTGCATGAGTATTACCACAAGTTTCTGCGTTTAAGAATTTCCACTCCACTTTCGTCTCTGTGTTTGATATTTTCAATCCTCTAGGTAGCAATGTGAGTTTTTGTAAGTTTAAAGTTTTTTTCCTTGACTTGGAAAATCCCCAAGCCGTTAGTTATCATAGTGTTTCCCTCGCTAACATGATTTCTTGTAAATCATTGCAGAGTCTGACCTTAATGCTCCAAAGAAGTTAATGGAAGAATTATACATGCTCTTGGTTGGGTACGGGTTTGTGCTTGGGCACTCATATTACAGTAGTGTTTAAGAGTTCACTTCTTTTAGTTCCTTGTGGAGGAGGTTGACTATCATTTTGGCAACCCTCACTGTCAATACTATTGTTACATGTTATATGTCTGTGGTAAATCTTGAAAGGCACGAGTTGTCTGTGTTTTTTGAGGATTTAGTCTCGTGATCGAACCACCTGTTCTTAATCTCCATTTGTTTTGTTTAAATCCTAAATACGATATTGATATCATTTCATTCTGGTCAAGGGTAAATAAGCACTATATGTGCTTGGTCGATTGGGCACGATTTGGCTCTGTTTCTCATTGGCAATTATAAAAGAAGTATGTACATGCTAATTTATGTGAAGTTTGGGATCAGAAGTTGCATGTTATTATTGAACATTATTTGAATCAATTCTTATGTTGATTATATTTAAAGGAGACCTGTGTGTGAAAGGATTGGGATCTGATTAAGAGTTTTAATGTCGAGTTGATTATGTCGAACAGTGTTAGAATAATAGACAAATGATGGTAAATATTGTGCATATTCTTATTGATTTTAAAGAATAAATATTGGATATGAATGGTTGGAATCACTGTGCATATTCTATTGGTTTTAAAAATAAAAAATAAAAAAAGGATTTAGCATTGGAGTATGAATGGTTGAGGCTTAAAGGGTTATTATGGTTATCGTATCGATTGCAATACTGTTGTTAAGACTGCTATATAGATATTATATAGATGTAAAGGCTGCTATAATTGAATATTTTTGGGCATATGAATTATTTTTTGGAATCCAACAAACAATTTGTAAAGGAAGTAATAGTTTAGATGGTGGTTTTGAAAAGTGAATACTGATTGAATTTTGGAGGTCTGAACAGAATTATGTTTGGTTGTTTGATTTGATTTGTTTTTATATGAACAATGTCCATATTATGCCCCTGTCATGCTACCATTTTTCGCTCATTATATTCCCTTCATAATCCCAATTTCATTTATGACATCTCTATTCTGTAAAATAAATTAAAAAGGTATGTGTAAAAGAGACAAAATCTATGACACAACAATGGTTGACAACTAATATTTTGGTATATTTTACACAATTAAATTATCTAACTAATTGTTGAGAAGTATTCGTGTAATTATCCCCTCTCATTATACCACCTTTCGCTCATTACACTCCCTCCATATGTCCCATGAACCCTGTCACCCCCTGCTCACTTGGCGATTACTAAATGGTTTGTTATGGATGGATTTGCATGTATCTCGTGTCAATTTCTAAGCCAAATTTTTATTCATGCAAGAAGAATGTCATGCATGGTTTATTAAGGGCTTAGTCACTAACTAATTGTTGCTATAGGATGAGTTTCTTCAGTAGGGGCAGCCATGGAAGAAATAACAGAGGCCGAGGAAACTGGAACAGAGGGCCTAGAAGGCCTAGATTTTCCATTCATTTTGATGTTGATCCCCAGGAATTGAACCAGCTATTCCATTCTAGGTTATTTAACTAGATTGGGAAAGGAATAGTACAACCTCAACCAGAGAGACCCCCCTTCCAGCTTAGAACATCCCTGGCATTCATGTTCCTCCTCATGTGTCCATGCAACCAGAAGTCCCTGCAAATGAAGGATGGAAAGAGATTGTCAACCCGACTGTCTCTCACCATAGTGGTTGGCCCAATTTGTCATTACCTCCTCCACCACATGTAAATCCTAATGTTCAGATTGCCCCTGTTGACTCACCTATTCAATCCTCACATGCTAGTAAAAGACTTAAAACCGATGTCCCCCATGTGCAAGATAAATGAAACGTTGTTGCCTCCCATTCCTCTCCCTCAAATGACTCCTCAAAATACGTGTCATCCCACATGCATTTGAAGGATGATTGTTCCCATGTAATTAGTGAGATACAACTTCAAGGTTCAAATCAACCACAGGCTAATTCCAGGAAATCAAAGGTGGACAACAATGATAAAAGAAAAATTGCCTCTTAGAGTGGCAAGTATGTCTTTTAATTTATGTGTTTTTATGATTAAGTTGATGAAGACAGTGGTCTGCAGGAAGTTTGGACAACAAACTTTTTTTTGGATAATATGGATTATGTGGATATTTATATATTTTTGAATGTCATTTAAATTATTTTTGATATTTAAATATTCAATTTTGAAGGCATATAAGGGAGTTACAAGGGTGGCATGTGTTGGAATGATTATCCATTTTTGTTTTGTTTTATAATTTAAAAAGAATGAAAGAATGGAGTCACAAGGGGTCCCACCTACCTAGTTATTATTAATTAAAGACCCTTAACTATTATTTTTATTATTATTTCTCCTAAACTAAATTAGTTAAGTCAAACTAACTTAACTAAAGAAAGTAGTTGAACTAATTCAACTTATTTGGAAGGCATAAAAGCTAAATGAGAAGAATAAACAAGTGGAAAATAGAAGGAGAAAGAAAGACTAAGGTTTGCTCTTTTGATTTGATGAGATAGTTCAGTTTTCATTCATTCTTGAGTTTATTCAAAGCGTGATTCTGTTTTTGACAGCAAGGTCCTATTGTAGACAACAAGGTTCAAAACTAAACCAAATCATTCAGATGCTTGTTTTAGAGGTGTTGATCCATCCTTGATAGTCTGTGTATTCTTGTCTATTTATGCATTGAGTTTCATAGCTGATAAAGGATATTTTGAAGAGTCAAATTGGCAGCAGTCGGTGGCAAGCTGATCCTGATTATAAATTTCATTTTTTACTTCTTGTCATATTCCTTTTGTATGGTGTTCATCGAGGATCTCTAAATTAGACTTTGGTTCATGCCCTCACAGGGGTTTTGTAAAGAGAAAAACACTTTTGATATCTCAGAATGAAATACATCAGATTTCTATTCTGTCTCATTTTTGTGTATTTGTGACTTGGTTACTTTTTCTTTTTGATCTCCAAATTTACTTTCTATAATATATATTTTTTTTTCAGAAACTTAAATAAAAAATTTATGTTATTTTGCAACATTCTTTTCATTAATAAATCAACCTAAACCCTTGTAATTAATACTTGTGGATTGGGAAAATATTTTTGAGGCTATAAAACATAGGGTGACATTCACGACTATCTTTTCCTAGCAAGGAAATATTTGAAAATGATTGAGTAAGCTAATTCATATCTTTTCCTCAACAATTATTTGGCGACCATACTGGGGAGATCTTCCATATATCTCTGGTTGATTGTATTCGTGATTATCATTGAATTTTTCTGCTCTCGATTCTTTGACTATTTTCTTTCCTTCATGACAATAAATGTTACAAGGCAACCCAATATTGAGCCTAGTCTTAAAGACCAAACCATCATTGCTTTAACTTTATTCAATACCATCTTAGAAACCGTTAATTCCCAGGCTCATCTTGAATGCTCGTGGGCAGTAATTGAACAAGACATAAGTGTTCAAGAAGGTTGGGAGGCCAGACAAAGGCAACCAAGGAATCAACTATAGCTTTCTTTTTCCTAAAGTTTTGATCTGCTTTTCATTTCCTTAAACCCTCACATCTCTAGGAGAAGAAGAGGTTTATCTCCTGAAATCACTCCTATCATTGAAATAGGAAGAATAAACGTTGGTTTGTCAACCCAACAAGGTACGCTAAAGAGAACTTTGTCTAATTCAACTAGTTTGTCTTTCTCTCCCTTACCCATCTGTCACAAAATGGCATCTTTGGGTGGCTCTGGTGGCACTGGAGGTGCTTCTTCATCTCAACCTTCATCCTCGTCGGTGATTGGTAGCTTGTATAGCCATCAAGTCCCTGTCCAATCTACTACCAACCCCACCAAGGTCATAAAGAAGTATGGACTTTTTCAATTCAAAGAAGATGCTACTACTACATCATGGCATGTATCCTCTCATCTGAACTTAGCACCTGCTACTTGTCCACTTCCAAAATAACATAGTCACTAGGTTTTCTGGAAATAACACAGTCACTACAAATGAACACTTGGTGGCATTCTCCAATGTTTGTCACAATATAGGAGCTAATGACAATGATACTTGTATGTGCTTATTTGTTAATTCCCTTGAAGGGAAAGCAATGCCAAATTTATTTGATCTCCCTCTCAAGATTATTTCCACTTGGGAAAAGTTAGTTTACTGGTTCAAATCTACTTATGGGAGTCTAAGAGCCCAGGTGGACAATTACGGGAATACAATAACATTGCGTACAAAGACGGTGAGACTATCAAGTCTTTCAACCTACATTTCACCAAGTTATATAACCAAATTCCCGAACTTGTTCACCCTCAGAACCAAGCCACTTTTATGCATTACTATAATTATCTACCTTCCCCTTATCATCACAGGCTTGAAGAAAAAGATATTGAAAATCTTGGTTCCACTCTACATACTTGTCTAGAGTATGAAGAACATCTTGAAAGAACAGGTCTTCCCAAAGGAGACTCAATTAAATAAAAATACATGTATGCTCTCTTATAGCTTGTATAGGATATGAATAACCGAATGATAGTGTATGAGCGAAAGGGAAATGTCCCTTTACTTACCCTTCGGGCCTCATCTTCTTCTTCACCATATTTTAGGAATCCCAATGAAAACAACTTTCAACCCAAAGCCATCATGCCTCACAGTTGGTGTAACGTTTGCGAGGAACATCACGAGGAAAGTACTTGTGAGGTAAAGAAGAGTGTCAGAGATAAAATCTTTGGGAAAAGGCCTGAAACTACCATTGTTGTTCTAGATTTTGCAGAACCAGAGGATGTCATGATCATAAACACTAGGAATAAATCATATGCTTCAAAAGGAAAATATGATCGCCCTTGTACTTATTCTAGCCGAAGATCATCTTCGCAAGCTATTTTTGAACAAGCTACCATGACTCTTGACAGTCAAGGAACTCCCTCCCCTCTTCCCTCTTCCAAATACAACATTCTCAACCAATTGGCTAATATCAAGGCCGATGCTAATCTTCTGGACATGGTTGTCGTCCCTTAGCAACAAAAGCTTCTGAAAATTTTCATTGAAGGAAAAACTTCCACCATAGCCAATCTCTCTGAAGAGGTAAAAGAAGAGGATTCTAGTGTAAATAAAGTAGGTGTAAATAGATTTAGACACCCTGCAAAAAATCCTCCATTTTTTATTTCTATAAAGATTATGGACAAAATAGCCCATTTTTGTCTAATTGATGGCAGTTCGAGCCCAAGCGTAATGTTGAAAATTATTATGAAAGAGCTAGGCTTGTATTGTACAAATAAAAATGCCAAAATCATGCTCTCTTATAATAGTTTACAACAATCGAACATAGGTGAAATCAAAGACGTGATTTTGGTTCTGTGCGCGCTAACTGAAATAAGGACAACCCTTAATATTCAGGTAATTGACATGCCAATTAGTAATTATTCAATCATCTTAGGATGATATTGACAAGATTTGATAGGTGGATATCTCTCACTTGATGAGACACACTTATCCGTTCCTCGAAATGGGAAGAACATTATAGTCCTAAAAGAAGGAAGAATTTCACCATATATAGAAATCATCCAAAAACCTAATGTAAACTATGTCGAGGAGGACCTACGAGTGTATTCCATCTTTGCAGATGAGGATAACACTACCCTGGAACAAATTGACCTGGAGGATGGGATGTGGCATATGCACTTTGATGGTTCATGCTCCAACGAAGGTAATGGAGTTGGCATTATCTTGTACTCACATGTAAGTAAAATTCACAACTTTTCCTATAGGTTAGAATTTTCTTGCACAAACAATGTCACCGAATTTGAAGCATTGCTGCTAGGCATTGAAAATGCCTATAATTTAGGTTGTGGTTACCTTACAGTTTTTGGGGATTTTGAACTTGTTGTAAAACTTGTATGTAAAATATATTCTCCTAGCAAAAATTTAATGAAACACTACACCCAAACTGTTTGGGTGCTTATCTCAAACTTATTATCATTTTACATCACTCATGTTAAAAGGGAGTTGAATTCAATGGCTGATAGGTTAGTTGTTTTTGCAGCCTCTCCTACTCGGAAACTTCTGCCACAAAGACCTGATTGTACTTTTCAATCTTATATAGTCCTCATATATATAATAATTTAGAGTCATGGCAGGTCTTCCCTAGTGATGAAATCATCTATCCTTTCATATAAAATGAACCATATAATCCCAAAGAGATTATATCCATGGAAAACAACAAAATTCTGAAGGGCTTGACTCCTCTAGAAAGTTCATTTCATCGAGTGATGTAGGCAACAAAGAAACACATAAATAAGAGGAGACAAAAAGGAAAGTGGGTGAAACCATTTCCTTGAACATTGGGACACCTGATTCCCTAAAGAATGTTAATATAGGTGTCGAATGTACTGATGAAAAAAAGCTGAAATTCACTGAGTTACTTCGTGAATTTCAAGATGTTTGTGCTTGGTCCTAAGAGGATCGTCATGGTTTTTATCATTCTCTTATACATCATGCCATTCCTATCACGGAAGGCATAAAACTGATTAGGCAAAAACAAAGACCCATTAACCCCACACTTGAAGCAACTATTCAGAATGAGTTGGAAAAACTATTGAAGGCTAGGATAATTTTCCTTGTTAAGCATTCTGAGTGGGCTTCCAATTTGGTTCCCGTTCGGAAAACAACTGGTTAGATCCGATTGTGCATTGATTTTCGTGCATTAAATAGAGCGAGCATAAAAGACCATTTTCCTCTCCCTAATATGGAAATGATTTTGCAGCAAGTTGCAGGGTCACGGATGATGTCCTTACTTGACGATTTTTCTGGTTGTAATTATATCAAGGTAAAAAGAACAGATAAATACAAAACCAATTTCATTACACATTGGGGCACATTTTCTTATGAACGCATGCCTTTCAGCTTATCTAATGCAGGTGCCACTTTCCAAAGAGCTATGCAGATAGCTTTTGACGATATGATCAATAAGATTATTCAGATTTATCTTGATGACTTGATTGTATATTCAATGAACCAATTGGATCATTTTGGTCATCTTAGAAAGGTTCTCATGCGATGCAGGAAATTCAACATTTCTTTAAATCCTTCTAAGTCTATTTTCAGCGTTAACAAGGGCAATCTCCTTGGGCATATTGTCTTTGATTCGAGAATAAGTATAGATCATGAAAGGATTGTTGCTATTCTAAACCTTCCTTCCCCCACTTCCAAAAATGAGGTTCAATCCTTTATGGGTATTATCAACTTTGTCCGTAGGTTTGTTCCTGATTTTGTTGTAATTGTCAAACCAATTCACAATATTCTCAAGAAATATCGCTCCTTTGCTTGGACTGATGACGTTAAGAATGCTTTCGTAAGGATTAATAAGGCAATCAGTGCCACACTAGTTTTAGCAAAGGCATATTTTGAGAAAGAGTTTATTATATATACTAATGCCACAGAGGAAGCAGTCTCTGCTATCCTCATACAATGTGATGACCAGAGTAATGAAAAACCAGTAGCTTACATGAGTCAAAGATTATCAGATGATGAATTCAAATATTCTTATATTGAAAAACATGCTTTCGCTCTTGTTAAAGCTGTGGAGAAATTTCGACACTTTATCTTGGGTAAGCACATGCTGGTAAAAGTCCCTTTACCTACTATCAAGTTTTTTCTCTCACGGACTTATCTTTCAGGGAAGCTTGCACATTGGCTTGCCAAGATCCAGGAGCATGATTTAAACATCATGACTTCAAGAACCATTAAGGGACATGACTTAGCCCTTCACTTGGCTCAATATGTTGAAGCAAGCAAAGAAATTGATGAACAAGATAACTCTTTGTCAGCACTATTTTACATTGATAGTCAAATCCTTCTTGTAGTTGAACATCCCTGGTATAAAGATCTAGTGTATTACTTGCAAAATCAGAGATGTCCAGATAACTTAGATAATCATAAAAGGATAAGGATCCATCTTGAATCTTCTAGATATGTCATTTTAGGAGAATTCTTGTTTAGAAGATTTGATGGTATATTACTTCGATGTGTAAATAGTGAGGAAGCACATAAATTGTTACAAGAAACCCATGAATCTTCATATTATGTTATTCATGTGGGTGGCCACTTTTCTGCTAAAAATACTGCTTTTAAAATCATCAAAAAAGGGTATTATTGGCCTTCAATTTTTTGAAATTCTTATAACTTTTCAAGATCTTATGACAAGTGCCAGAAGTTCACAGGGAAAGAACGTCTTTCTACCATGACTTTACAACCTATCCTCCCTGAATTTCCTTTTTCAAAATGGGGTCTGGACTTTATCGGTCCTATTAATCCTCCATCTTCAATAGGGAAAGTTTTCATCTTGACAACCACAGATTATTTTACGAAATGGACTGAAGTTGTCCCACTTAAACATTCATAGGATGAGCAGTTTATTTCTTTCCTTGAAACTAATATTTTCTCCATATTTTTCCTTCCTTTAGAGATTATTACAGACAATGGTCATTCTTTTATTTATGCTAAGCTGACTCAGTTTCTAGCTAAACTGGGAGTTAAACATTTTCCCTCATCAGCTTACTACCCTCAAGGAAATGGGCAAGCCGAGTCTACCAACAAAAGTCTGGTTAGAATTATCAAGAGGCTCATTGAAGATAATCCTCGTCAATGGCACACCCTCCTCACTTACGCCCTTTGGGCAAATCACACTACTACCAAGGTAAGCACAGGTTGCACCCCCTTTCAGCTTGTTTATGGTCAAGAATCCATTCTACCTACCGAGATGGAAATTTCTTCTCTACAACTGATGCTACGGATTGAAGAATTTAGTTCTTCTAATATCCCTCAAATGATAAATGCATTGTTGTATTTAGAGGAACAAAGGATGTTCGCCTTGGGGAACATAAAGAAAAGACAACAAACCGTAAAGGAATATTTCAATAAAAGAACAAAAGATGTCATATTTAAAGTAAATGAGAAAGTCTTGCTTTGGGATTCATCTCACGCTGATAGAGGAAGGCATTCAAAGTTTCAAAAGTTATGGTTGGCTCCTTTTAAAATCACTTTTGTCCTGGGCGCAAATTCTTATATTCTAAAGGATTTGGAAGAGAAATTATTTTCCTATAGCACCAACGGTTCCCACTTGAAACACTATATGGAACGAGTTTGAAGTTTAAATGTTGTATGGAATTACTTTTGTATTATAGTTTTTGTTTCACTGCTTTGATTTTGCTTGGCTGTTTTATTTTTTTGTTGTTTCATTTCTGTTGTTTTTCTTTTATTAATTTATTTTTGTTTCAGAAATAAAATTATGGATAAGTTTTGCCACAACGATTCTATTATGCAAGTATTGTTAATCAATAAAAATCAAGTTACATAGTTTTCATGATGTCCCTCCTTGAATACATCATTGAAATTGCTATTTTCTTCCAATATTGTTGTTAGATAAGATAATTGGTTTTTCATCCCTATTTTATGCTTTCCTTTTCTTCCCTCCGCCCGAGATTCAAAAAGAGCACACCATAAAATTTTCTCCTTAAAGAAAAGAATGCTTTCATTGATATTAATCGAATGTTATGCATACAAGAATAAGCCCCTCATATGTAACACTTTCCATGAGTTATTCCAAAAATCTCAAATCATCTTTCCCTTAAATCGTCTCACTTCCCCTGTTTCATAATCATTCTGATATATAATTAATTGATCTAATGTTTCACCTGGTCTACGAAACTAGATATTATGAGTTCTTAATCTGTTGGAAACATATTTCCCTGTGGAGTCGCTAGTTTGTTGACGCTTAAAAATGCAACGATGAATATTATGCTCGCAAATGATTTCCAAGCTCTATTAATTATTTATATTAATAATAAACTAGTAGGTGGGACACCCTTGTAGACTTGTGGCACTATGATGGATTTGTTGCGCTTATATTTTGTTTTCTATTGTGATGGTACCAGCATAGTCTTCTACAGTTCAATGTTTCAAATCATGGTTTAGAATGTTATGGTGACAAGAGATGGTTGGTTGATTGATGCATGGCACTGGATGGTTTCGATGATCACTCTTAGATTATGTTAAGACTGCCCTATGGATGAAATGATTATTATAATTTTTGTTTTGATATTGAAATTAAATATGACATTAATTGGTTTTAATGATCTTCATAAGGGATGATATTGGAGCTCTTTTGAATTAAAGAACTGTACCCAAACTCTAATGTTATGTATATTTTTGACAAAAGAATGGTGCACAAACCCTTGATGCTATAGTTATGCACCTTGTTGTATGTTATATGTGGATGCACATGGGGTAACGTTATAGCACAATGTTTTTTTTTAAAGGGTTGACATTACCAAGGGTGGCGCACTATGCAAATGGGATATGGTAATGAATATATGGTTGATTAAATTCTTAGTTCCATGGTGAATTGGTTCGCTCATACGTTGAATTGAATGAGGCTGGGGGGAGAAGTGGCATGCATTTGTTGCACGTCACTCAAGCACCCCTCAAGCCTATCACCCTAGTCATACTTGCATTTTGGTTTTTGGATCTGGTGGTTGTTGATGCTCCACATTGTTTGGTCGTGAAGGAGGCATATAGTCTAGTCTCTTCCTTGCGCAGGATTTTCCAGGCATGGGTTCCTTACTTTTCCATCCATGATGGTTTCTCTACCCTTTGAATCAATTTTTGGCTCAAGATTGCTCGCGGTCTGTGTGTTTCTTAAGTTGTTATGGGATATTTGAACTATGTATTGGCATTGAGTCCATGGTTTCTTCTGGTGATTATTCTGGATTGTTGGAATTTTAAACAAAAAGAATGGTTATGCTCTCCTTGATGTGTGTAATATTTGTATGGGTTTATAGATAAAATAGCAGTGAAGCAAGCTCATTCATCTTGGGTTTTGGGTCTGGTTCTCTATGGAAATTTATGATTATGTTTGACAAGCTCTGAGATTTGGGCATGAGTATTACCACTAGTCTCTGTGTTTAAGAATTTCCACTCCACTTTCGTCTCTGTGGTTGATATTTTCGATCCTCTGGGTTGCAATGTGAATTGTTGTAAGTTTAAAGTTTTTTTCCTTGACTTGGCAAAGCCTCAAGCTGTTATCTATCATAGTGTTTCCCTCGCTAACAATGTTGCTTGGAAAGCAGTGCACAGTCTGGACTTAATGCTCCAAAGAAGTTAATGGAAGCATTATACATGCTCTTGGTTGGACACAAGTTTGTGCTTGGGTGCTCATATTACAATGTTGTTTATGAGTTCGCTTTTTTCCCTTCCCTATGGAGGTGGTTGGCTATCATTTTGGTAACCCTCATTGTCAAGACTATTGTTACATGTTATATGTCTGTGGTAAATTTTGAAAGGCATGAGTTGTCTGTGTTTTTCAAGGATTTAGTCCTCTCATCGAACCACTTGTTCTTAATGTCCATTTGTTGTGTTTAAACCCTAAATACGATATCGATATCGTTTCAATCCAGTCAAGGGTAAATAAGCATTGTGTGTGCTAGGTCGATTGGGCACGATTTGGCTCTATTTCTCGTTGGCAATTTTAAAAGAAGTCTATACATGCTCATTTATTTGAAGTTTGGGCTCAGGAGTTGCATGTTATTGTTGAATGTTATTCGAATCAATTCTTATGTTGATTATATTTAAAGGAGACCTGTGTGTGAAAGGATTGGGGTCTAATTAAGAGTTTTAATGCCCATTTGATTATATCGAACAATGTTTGAATAATGGACAAATGATGGTAAATATTGTGCATATTCTTATTGATTTTAAATAATAAATATTGGATATGAATGGTTGGAATCACTGTGTGTATTCTATTGGTTTTAAAAAGAAAAAGAAAAAAGGGATTTAACATTGGAGTATGAATGGTTGAGTCTCAAAGGGTTATTATGGTTATCATATTGATTGCAATATTGTTGTTAGGACTGTTATATAAGTATTATATAGATGCAAAGGCTGCTATAATTGAATATTTCTAGGCATATGAATTATTTTTTGGAATCCAGCAAGCAATCTGTAAGGGAACAATTTAGATGGTGGTTTTGAAAAGTGAATATTGATTGAATTGTGGAGGTATAAACAGAGTTATGTTTGATTGTTTGATTTGATTTATTTTTATATGAATATTATCCATATTATGCCTCTGTCATGCTACCATTTTTCACTCGTTATATTCCCTTCATAATCCCAATTTCATTTATGACATCCATGTTTTGTAAAATAAATTAAAAAGGTTTGTGTAACAACGACAAAAGATATGACACAACAATGGTTGGCAATTGATATTTTGGTATATTTTACACAGTTAAATTATCTAATTAATTGTTGAGCAGTATTCATGTAATTATCCCCTCTCATTATACCACCTTTCGCTCATTACACTCCCTCCATATGTCCCATGAACCCTGTCACCCCTGCTCACTTTGCGATTATTAAATGGTTTGTTATGGATGGATTTACATGTATCTCGTGTCAATTTCTAAGTCATTTTTTTATTCATGCAACTAGAATGTCATCTATGGTTTATTAAGGGCTTAGTCATTGACAAATTGCTGCTACAGGATGATTTTTTTAGTAGGGACAGACATGGTATAAATAACAGAGGCCGAGGAAACTGGAATAGAGGGCCTAGAAGGCCTAGATTTTCCAATCATTTTGATGTTGATCCCCAAGAATTGAACCATTTGTTCCAAGATGGGTTATTTAACTGGATTGGGCAAGGAATAGTACAACCTTGACCAGATAGACCCCCCTTCTAGCCTTAGAACATCCCTGGAATTCATGTTCCTCCTCAGGTATCCATGCAACCAGAAGTCCCTACGAATGATGGATGCCAAGAGATTGTCAACCCAGTTGTCTCTCACCATCGTGGCTAGCCCAATTTTTCATTACCTCCTCCACCACCTGTAAATCCTAATGTTCAGATTGCCCTTGTTGACTCACTTGTTCAATCCTCACATGCTAGTAAAATACTTAAAAATGATGTCCACCATGTGCAAGATAAAGGAAAAGTTGTTGCCTCCCCTTCCTCTCCCTCAAATGACTCCTCAAAATTTGTGTCCTCCCACATGCATTTGAAGGATGATTATTCCCATGTAATTAGTGAGATACAACCTCAAGGTTCAAATCAACCGAAGGATAATTCTTGGAAATCAAAGGTGGACAACATTGATTGAATCCGTTATCTTTTTCTCACTTGAATCCGTTATATTTTTCTCGACTCTCGTCATTTTCATCTTGGGTGTGGTCTAACTTTGGCTTTGACTTCACTTTTGACTTTGACTTCGACTTAAACTATCTCACGAATCATCCAGCCCCCCAACATTGACCCGACTTACTCATGGTCGACGACGTTTATCGTTTTAACTGATTTTATTTCTTTAAGTACTCCCAAGCTTCTTTGGTATCTTTGTAGTTAGCTTCCAAGAATTTTTCCCACTTTTCTTGTCTTTCTCGCCAAACTGAATTTGGAGGAGGATATTTCATGGGACGCCGATACTCGACAATTTCACCAACTCCCTTGTCTATGAGGAATTTATCCAACAAAGAGGGGACGGTTCAAAGGAACCCATCATGTAACTTGGTATAGGATTTATTCTTGATAGTCTGAACTAATTCTCTGTCTTCAATCGCTTGATAATGAATATAATCATTTACAATCCTCTTGAACGACTCATTTATATTTGTTCATCTTCTGTTTATAATCTTGTGCATCAATTGCTCATTTGGAGTGAGTCTGTGCATTAGATTAAGTGATGTATTTGTATAGTGCTTCTGGTAAGCCTAGAAGAATCACTCACGTGTTTCTGAATAGAAGTGTGTATGGGATTCTGCTAAAGTCATTTGGTTTCTTCGTGCATAATTTCTAATTTTTCACTCCCACCACTCATGTATGTCTATTAGAGTTAACATCTATGTGCTCTTTTCTTTAACGCGTGCCCAAATTCAGTACTATCGACAACGTAACCAATGTTGTAGTCAGGGAGAAAGTACGATAAGTTGCCAGTAAATCCTCACATAGAGAAATACATGTTATAGAATCATAGATAGAAGCACACAAGCATATAGATAGACATACACAATAGCGAAATAATCATCAAAGAATTTTATTAGATGAAACCAAAACAACCTCTATCTTTTCATTACATAATGATGTATAAATATGTGCTCTACAGTATTAGTTGGTTACATTAACTGTCATTTCAGTCAACTCTACTTGCCTATTCAACTGACCTCCCTAACTGATTACTACAATCGAATCAATTGGGGGGTCTAGTCGATAGAGCCGAGTAGCCCCTACAACACTACAATAAGTTAGATGCATGACTATGTCCAACACAACCTAGTTCATCCAACAATAGGAACATGTCCAATCAAGACCTTAAGACATCCCAACAATACTTAGTTGATATTTCATAACTTAGCCAACACAAATAAAATAAAGGAACATAACACTCATCTAAGTAAAGAAACCACAATACACAAGTACACTTTAATTATATGAATAATGTTACAACGTACAATAGAGAAGTTAGCCAACTACCTACGACTCATTTACAAACTACAATTACACAAGGCATGACTACCTGCAAGAACTGTCAATCCTGAAGAAACCATAGGCTTGCCTCTTATGGGTCCTATCTTATTATTCTTCTCAGTTAGCCAATATAATTTTCCCTGTTGTTCCTAACCTTGAACTTATCACAATCATGGAGCTCCTTTACACTCCTTGTGAATTCCAAATCACTTATGCCTTGGAATGTTTTAGGCATCCTCCTTTTATATGAGACTTGCTTTGCACTTTCAAACCCCTTCACTCTAAGGTGGACCCAAGTTCCATCCCTCAACCTGCTTCCTTTGGTGACTTGTCCATCATTTTTCCACTCAATTTGGCCCAAGTCGTCCAAACTCATCCCAATTCAGCCTAAGTCAACCCAAGTTGGCCCAATTCATCCCAAATCCATCCAAGTCATATCAAGTCCATCCAAGTTGGCCTAGTTTTTCCAAGTCCACCCAATTTTTCCAAGTTCATCCAAAGGTAACTCCAATGGCTAAGGGATGATTAGCTCCTTGGGTCTACATGAATGGATTATGCACCCAAGGCATCCCAACTCATATAAATGCAAAATGGAATGGTTCAACACTCCATCCGTTGATCAGGTGAGCAACGTCTAACATTGCAACCTTCTGCGACAACCCTCCCTGCCCACCTAGGAAACACACCTACTGCCATATGTAGGGAGAGACCTTATAGTTATCCTTTTGGCATGCCTTGTTAAAACCACAAAATTGAATTCAAGCTCTAATGGTCCCCTACTTTTTATCAAAATGAATTAGGTTGGACTTTCATTCAGTCAGGGGAACTAGGTAGATGAATCATGTGTTCGACCATTTATGTACTTCTACCTCGATAGTAGTTGCCTTCTTCAAGTTAAATAATAGGAGATTATGTTGAATATGATTAGCTTTTTCAAAATCTTTATTCTCATGTTCAAATATTCTAGGATCAATGCATGGAGTCTCTTTGTATACTCAAGCAAAAAAATTATATAATTCTTTGAAAACAATTGTATAGTTTGTAACTTCATGAAGAGAACAACCAACTCCAATCATGATGTTTTCCACAAAACCAAGCTTTGAGGAGATATTGATTGACATCATTTTATAAATGTTTTCTATGTTACCTTTAACATACACATCATGTGTAGGAATTGGGATCTATTATTAATCTAACTCGCTCGACATAATTAGACCTTTTACTCCAAAATCCATCTGATCCAGTTGATGGAGAATGTATTATCTATGGTGCATATCCTCCCATGGTTTCTATATATTGTTCGTAGCCTCGATAACAAATTTACATGAAATCAAAACCCATGTCCACAAAGTCATTTGAACTGGGGGGTTGAAGGCCTAAATGGGAAAATTTAACTGATCATAATCTTCTCAAGGATGGAGATATTGATCAAGGTCTATGGTGGCCATTCAAATGGCTTGATAAGTACCTTAAACCATACACAATGACATCATGGAAATTATATACCCAGTCTCTAACTCAAGAGTTGAAGGACTTGTCACAAACATTTGTTTTTGTCTAAAGTTGGACAATTGGAAAGTGATTGAACATAGAGGATTAGAGCTCTTTTCAAAGTATGTTGTTGGAAAAGGAAAAGGAGATTCGTCAATGATCAATGAAAATAGGTATACGAGCAAGGATGTCATGTAGCATATCCGTAGAGGAAGAGAGAAATTATCTATAAGAGATGAGTCTTTAAATATTACAACACCAACAATTTCAAACAATACATGAGAATCACATATGAATGGAATGTTCATCCTAGACATAGAGCTAGGATCAGAAATGAAATATGATAAGTAGTCAACTATTACAATATTTCCCTAATGAGGATATTTTTAGCAATAAAAATACCATAGAAATAATAGCCTTCATTTCATTCATCTAACTTCATCCCAATAGAAGGTTATAATCTAGAGAATCATCCACTACTTACTCTTCTATCATGATGATCTTGCAATTTAAAAGAATGACCATCAAATGTTTTTAACAATGTAGTTGAGGGGGCGAGCTTAGGAGAACCTAAATATGTCTAGATTGATAATGATATAATAGAGGTGGAATCCCCTTGGTGAATGACACATCTAAATATGTTCATACCATGAGAAGATACTTGAATTTGAAATGTGACATGGATAGGGAGACTAAGTGTAGTCTGGTCAAGGTCAAATGTGATCAATATAGCATCCAAGGGATATATACCACCAATGGAATTCAACAATGCTTTATGCTACAAATGGAATCTCTAAAGGACTTCCAATGCATGTGTAGCACATGGGGTCTGAGCCAAATCATCAACAATTCTATAGTTTTAGGCAACTCAGGCATCATGGTTATGCACAATCCTTATTAAAATTTATTTGGGAGGATGAGATATCATTTTTATGAGTGGATTCTCTATCTATAGAGGGCTACTCAGTTGAGAGTTGCAAGCTTCCTTATCAAATGGTACAGTCTTAGGAGCATTGTAATAACATGCTCAAGTCTAAAAATTAATGTATTGGTTACACATGTAGATATTTTCATTTGAGGGATTTCCCCCTATTAAGGGACACCTTGGTTACCACCTCGTGGAGGTGCAGGGTTGCCAACGACCATTTTTTTGTTGTTGAGGAGGAAATGGGTTTTGAAGAATAACAGGTTTTTGTTGAGCATCACACTCAGCAAGCCATCACTAAGCCTCTTCATCTTGGGGCACTAATGAGTAAGACGGTCAACTTTACACATTTTACAAGGAAATTTCAATTTTGCTTCTCCCTTTTCCTCCAACAATGTTGTTCGGTCTAATATTCATCATTCTAGCCCCTTGTCCATTATTCCCATTTTTTGGTCAATTTTTATTTTCGCCTTTGAATTATTGGCTACGCTTCTCGTTTGTAGCCTAAATCATATAGATATTAGAAGTTTGGAAAGAGGTTGAGGTAGGTTGATCATGTTATGCAGTTATAGGCAGGTTAGTATATATGGACATCTCTCCCACTTGACTTGTCACCGAATTAACCACAACATTCCAATTGATCCTATCATACCATCACCATAAGGACCTAGCATAAAAATTGTAACATTAGTATCAAATTGAGGTGCATTATAAATGATCTTGTAAAGAATTTAAGACTGGGAATAAACCAAGTATAATTATTGGGCCACCAAGATAACTTTCTCCTTAGCAATTGTACCTAACAGAGCCACATATTTGGAAATATTAGGAAGTAGGGATTGTTATTGTGCAAACTGTAGGTTGGGAAAATCCTGACCCAATCCACAAGATGGAAATAACGGTGGGAGAGTTTACCCACTGTCACCTCAGATAAATCCTCCCCTCGCTTTAGTGAAGGAAGAATCCAACACAAGTGGGGAGTCTCAGGTGACCCTAGGCGAAAATGAGACGAAAAGTGGTATGATTGAAGTGATGCCTCTATAGGTCAAGATACCAAGTGGAAGATATCTTGGAAATGAATCTCGGAAGTGGTCAATTGTTTCCAAGAAACTTGATTACCTACATAAGATGATTGTAACTGCCCGAGACACAAGAAAATATGAGTATGCAAGCTTAAAGTTAAGTGGACATCCAAGTTAAGCTTTATGTCCCTATTTGCAGCAGTCAACATAGATATATATCAGCAAGTAAATGATTGTTAAAGCTACTAACAAGATGCTAAAATTCAAGTAAATGATGCAAGAGATAAGCTAGCAATCACTAGAATAACTCAAGTATGAAAGCATAAGACTTTAGAAACAAACTTAGATTGTTATAAACAATTATTGCAGAGATATTTTATCAGCCTTATGGCTGTAGAAAACTATTTCTACTACAGAAAATTTCAACCCACAAAACAAGCAAGTAAACCACTCAAAAAGTGCATTGAGGCTAGTAGATTATAGGAGCAATTTATTAGCAACTTTTGATGGTTGAAAAGTGAGTTATAATCAAAGTGGAGAGAGGTTTGTTGCAACCCTAATGGTTGTAGTTTTTATTGAGTTATATCTCTAAGAAGACCAAGAAAAACAAGACTCCCTAGAGGCTTTAGCATCCTCAAAGCATCAAGAAAAGATTCCAACTTGCACAATATCAATATCTCTCTAAATTGTGTTATCCAATGCAAGCAATTTATTTGTCCAATGCAAACTTTAGATTAGTGCCTTTAAAATTTGGATGAATGGAGTCTTGAAAGCATGAGTTAGATCAACAAAATCCATAGGGGTGTAAACCTTCTTACTCCCTAGTGCATGGAAATCAAACTAAGGTAAATCTAGGAGGGTGTAGACCGTTGTACTCCTCCTAGCAACCTTGCAATAAAAGACTTATAAACTAGAAAATGAAATGAAACTTGATGGAGGGTGTATGAACTTATACTCCTCCTAGGGTTTCAACCAACAATAATCATGAAACAACCAAGAAGAACTAGCAATTGTATATTTTCCTTACCAATTCCAAGAGAGATGCAAGATCAAACCCATTTCACCAAGCAATGACCATTTATAAGCAAGAGAAGAAGTCTCCAAGAGGTTTGCACCACCTTAGCTCAAAAATTCACCAAGAGATATCACCAAAAATCATCTGCACAAGAGAGAGAGAGATACCAAATTTCCCAAGTAGGGTGCAAATTTCAGCCACAATAGTCTTCTCACAATGGGAGAGCTATGATTAAAATGAAATAGAAGTGATCTATATTTATACAAATCCTACTAAAAGTGTGTGTCCACTTAATTTTAGGGTAAACCACAAAGTAAGGGTTCAACAACCCTTATTTTTCCCCTTTACATTATAAAATTTAAATTTAATTTTAAAAATGCACATAAGAAACCCTAAAGTGACATCATCCCTCTTATAGGGTGACATTTTGGCACCTTTTGCAAGTCGTTGGAGTTGAGGATGGAAGTCGTTGGGCCTTCTATGGCCTCCCTCTCATGCGCTAGGGTGTCTTCCTTCAAGCCATGCCTTCTTCCATCAAAACATACCAAGTGTCAAGTTAATCAACACCACCACCCCAAACCCTAGCCCCACAAGACGTCAAGCCCTCCAAATGTGATGTTTTGGACTCCAAAGGCAAAACATTGGGCTAGTAGGGGCATAGGTGAGGTACTCCAAGGTTTCCCTATGGCCTCCAAAGGCTGTTATGGTCGTCCGGTGTGTGGGCCATGGTATCCAACCTATGGGCTTCAAGCCCAAAGGAAACCCAAGATAGGCTTGTTCTTCTGAATCTGTCCACCAACTAGGCCCTACGAAGCCAATGAATACACCCTCCAAGGATCTCAATTCAAATGCATCATGATAAGTATATCAAGTCAATAAAAGAGCCACTAAGCATGTACATTAAAAACCACCTCATCAAAATAAACAAGTATTCAAAGACCCTATGCAATTTTTCAAGTTTGGGTGAATTGTACCTTAATTTTAGGAGTGTTTCCCAAGTGGGCCCCTCTCTAAGACATGTGGACAAAGTGATATGGATGGGGGTAAGAATCTTGGGCATGGGGTTCATGACATACAAGGGATCATAGTATCTCATTTATGTGTGCCTTTGTAGAGGGTGTGTTGCACCTTTGTTTTCAATGCATTCTTTTTCCAAACCCATTTATTGCCTTTTGTTTCTTTAAGATAGTTCCAAGTTAAAGACAAGGTGGGGCTTCTACTTAAGCATGAAAAGTAGTTCTCACCTTGACTCTACCGTGGTCACATTATGCTTCCCCAAGTTGAATCCATGTGTGGGGCTTCTACCTAAGCATGAAAAACATTTCCCACACATGCTCCACTTTGGTTGGCATTCTGTTTAGTTATTATTCATGGGTCCCATCAGTTTCTTATGAGATACATTTCATTTTCCTCGGTATCTTTGGGCGAGCCTCTAGAAGGTTCATGATTTGATTTTATCTTTTGCCAACTACATGCCTCTAGGCCTTCAACCCCTTCTTCCCATGAAATGAGGGACAATCCCTTCTTGGTTCAGTACACTCGAAAATCCCAAAAGGTAATGAGATGAGGGGACGAAGTGTGGAAAGTGACAAGTATGGTCGGGAATGTCACAATGAATCATCAAGAGGACCTCCCAGTAACAAACCTATCCCTAAGGATGACCCACTTACTAGGGTACAATGTCAACCACCAAGGTGAAATAGGGCAAAGAGCATAATTTACAAGCAGACATTGCATACTCAAAAGCAATTTTAAATGCAACAAACTCAAATGCCTCAAATATTGAAATGACACTCACCATAATATATGGCTTGTACCTCATGGAGCAAGACCCAATGTCTTCCGGAAGCAAGTTGATATGGTGGATACCCTCATCATGAACCTGGAACTGTGGTGGCGAGGTGGGTCTTTGTCTGTGCAAGTGGACACTAGTCAAGTTGTCTCTCGGTATTCCATGTCTGCAACCCGAGGGCATGGAGACATCATCTCCTTAGTTATCCCTTAAAGACTTCATAAACTAGTTCACTGAGTTTATTTGGAATCTCAACTCTAATCAACTGACATCAACCCCTCCACTTATGAGTAAGACTATAAATGTGAGTGAAGGTCTTCTACCTTAATGAATTCAAGAGTTTAGTTCCAATCTTGTAGCAAATAGGCAACTAGAAGAGTGTTAAAAATGTGATTTCCAATGACAAAAATCCATTGTAGGATGCCCTTAGAAATTCAATATACCACTTGGCGGTGATCCTGATTAAGGTTCTCTAATTATTTGACCTCTAACTATTTGACCGTTCATCTCTAAAAAATTATTCTATTGATAGGTCTTTAGTTGAATTATCTTCCTAATCAAGCTCCTCTCTAATTGGGATATTCAAAGTAGTATACACTACTTCTTCTTTAGAACCACTCCCTAAGTGTTCTATAATTTCCAGTCTACACGTCATAGGAGGTGATTTTGTGATCTTGGGAGGAAGACCCTAATTCCTCCTTGATCAATGAGACAATCAATCACCCACTTTGAAACTTAAGAACTAAGTGAAAGGTCACAAAGATGTAATGGTCAAAACTTAGGGCCATCTAAGCATGACATCAATAAGTACTTCAACTATAAAAACACCCTAAACATAGGAGTAAGCAAGCATACCCTCCAAAAATCTATCCCAAGGTGATTAAATCCTTGAGTCCAACTAGTAAAGGGATGAAAAATGAGCCTTCTAAGAGTCAACTTGGGATGATGAGGGCCCAAGTCCAACAAGAAAAGGTGCAAGAAGAAATTACAGTAAGCCCTCAAAAACATCATCCTAGGTGTAATATCTTTTTCGAAGATGGAAAACCTTCAGGGGAGCTGAGACTAAGGTTAACTATTTTCCTTAGGTACCACAAGTACTTCCCACTCATAGTCACCTATGAAGAATCTAGGAAAATCCATTAAGGGTGCAAATATGTGATTGGTAACAAGAGGGAATAGTTGTGGGTCAATCTTATATGTTGGGTAGGGACATACAAGACTTTGTCCCACAACCAAAACTCTAGTAAGGAGGTGTCACTCTGAGTAACATGCTAACTTTACTAAAGTATACTATTATGCTTCCATCCATTGATCAAGTGTGAGGGGCTATCTCAACACTTAATTATATTGACCTGGTGCTTGACACCTATGTTAGAGGCACTTTCCTAATACGCTCACTATGGACTTCAACACCCTTTAATCAATTCTTGGTTTTGTTTTGTTGATCTTGGAGAATTTACTATTGAATTCTACACCAAGGCCTACTATTAGTTTTTCTAACAACAAAAATTATCCTAGTTATTTTTAGATTAGAGTTACTTTTAATACTTGTTTATATTCAATAAAGTAAGATATTGAAAGTCAAAAGATGTTTTGGACTTGAAATCATTGGAATGATAAAGAAATTGCAAGATGCATGCACACACCCACTTTTTTTCTTACAATGAAACACCACTAAACTTGTAACTACTTTAAAATTGGTTTCTTAAGGTTTAATCTATCTTTTGAATGGAATGCAAATCTCCAAAATCCCTTAAAAAAATATGCACTCTAAGAAGAGCAATGAATTTGAAAGTGAAATTTCAACAATTAACTCAAAAATATGCCTAAAACAAGAACAAAATATTTTTGTATTTTCCAATTTTAGATTAGTCTTATTTTTAAGGGTTGTTTATACTCAATAAAGTAATATAATGAAACTCAAAAGGTGTTTTGAACTTGAAATTTGTTAGATATAAATTGTAAATATGAAGAGTTGTAAGAGATATGAATTATACCATAAACTGTAAATATGAAGAGTCGTAAATAATAGAAAGGGTCACATTTTGGGAAAGACAGACACATTTCCATGTATTTATTGAGCTACAAACTAATGCAATAATCATCGGTTTGGAGTTATCTTTTCTACCAATTCCTTCCCTAACAATGGTATCAGAGTTGTGGTCTAACTCCGAAAATATCTTCTAACTCCAAAAATCTCTACCCTTGAACAATTCTGTCAGAGTTGTGGTCTAACTCCAAAAATCTCGTCTAACTCCAAAAATCTCTACCCTGGAACAATTCCTGCCCTGACAATGGTATCAGAGTTGTGGTCTAACTCCAAAAATCTCGTCTAACTCCAAAATCTCTACCCTGGTCATCTCATTTCCATAGAGAGAAACATTTGTCTCTGTGCTTGCCAGTACTTTTGCATTCCTCTGTCCCTCTGCCAATACATCTGAGTCGTTTAATTCTGCTAACCATTCATTCCACTCTGCGTTCTAGGGTTTCTCCTCAGGCGAAAACCCTACGCCAGTTGCACTCTTCACAGGTTTCTCCTCATACCAAAACTATTAGCGTTTGAATAATACACTCATAGCCATCGTTCCACTCACTTTCCATCTCCCACGCCCATCGATAATCGTTGTCCTCAACTCGCCCATCGGCTCTTCTGGTTAGCACATCTGTCAAATTTCCTTTGTTGCAGGGGCTCTACAGCAGTTCACTGCCCACGAACCCTATGCATTCCAACGGAGAGACAGAAGATACTAAGAGTCGATCCTCATCGCTCGTAAACCTGGACTGGATTTGCTTGTAAGCAACATGGTCTCTCAACTCTTTGGAAACTCTAACTCGCACCGTTTACTGCTCCTGTCGAACTTTGAACCTGGTACAGCCACGAACCACACCCTTGTTGGCTCGATTGTCCTCTATAAACCCTAACACACAGACACGCCCACCGTCTCTACACTCTGATCGACTGGTATCCATTATGCACCTCTGGTATCCATTACGCACCTCTGGTATCCATTGCTCGAACTAGGTATTGCTCGACTTACACAAAAGACATGTAACCTGGCCAAGATCCCGTAATCAATATTACAGTCTAGTCTATTTCGCGATGGATATTTAACTAGTCTAGATCTATGGCTTAAATCTAGTTTGGTTCTTTGGCTCTTCTCTGAAACATGTAACCACCCACAAGCTACTTTTACGCACCTCTAGTATAGAGTTATGTTTACTATTATGCCTTGCTTTGTCCCGGCCATCGTTTGAGCTGTCAATAGACGGTCTTCACCCTCCGGAAGTTCCCTGGCATATCTGAATTCGTGTAACTCTTACCATTCTGAGATCTCTAAGCTTTGTCTATGACTTGAACACATAAGGAGGTGAACATGTGGTGAAAGCAATTGCTTTTCTAGGATTTCAACTTCCATCCACATATTATTATTATTCATGCGAACCCAAGCTAGTCGTTTTGACACTGTATAGTTGCAAGGCCCGTCGGTGAAGACTTTAAGCCAACATTCTTTAAATATATTCCATATATTTGTAACATGGACATGATGGATTTTGGAAGCACTTAATTTGATGGATAACATGGAGGCACTAAGAGATGATGAAGCAAGAAGAAGCTTAGAGGAAGGGGGTTGGCATAATCTCCGTGAAAAATTCGGCCTTCATTGTACCTGTTGCGGAATGAATGGGTCACATGAGGATATTAATTCCAGAGTTCCATGGGAGAAGACCAAAGAAGACACAGGTAAAACTTTAGAACTAGTGGAAGGTAAAACACTTGCTCATTACATAGTTTCCCATTGCAATATAGGAGTAACTGAAGAATTGTTTAACACTTCATTTACTTCTTGGGGAGATGCATGGATTCTTGACATAGGTGCAACCTCCCACGTGACATTTCAAAGAGACTTCTTCAAAGACTTCGATGATAATGTAGATGGTGTAGTGTACTTTGCTGATAGATCAAGTCTCAAACCTTCGTGAATTGCAACCATCATGCTTAAGTTGCCTAGACTCCCAGATTTTCTTTTGCACAATGTATTCTTGTAACACCCCCATTTCCCCCAGCTTGTAATTAATCATAAAATAGGATTACCATACTAAGGCATGTGGACAATGTAAATGTATTATTGTTAAATTGCCCATAACTGATTGTTGGGGGGTGAAGCCTTGAAGTACAAGCCATGATATCTCTAGAGGAAAGAAATCAGCTAATAAAGAAAGCACCAATGGTTGAATCATCAACCACCCCCATGAATGGAAGCATGGTCTAGCTGTAGGATGTTAGCTTGAAGTACCACAGAGACCTGCAAACCCGAGCTTCCTTCTGACAAAAGGAACAGGACAGGTCGGAAACCTTCCAGAGGAGGGAAGGTAAGATACATACAGAGACAACAAGAGAGGAGACATAGGATGAGACCACAAGCTCGTAAGGGAGATGTGAAACCCAAAGGAAGTGCTAAGAACATGGCCTGAAGGACCTGAACGCGAGCTTGATGCTGAGGAAGCATCTGATAAACCTCGCAGGGTCGTTGTGACAGAGAGAGTTTCTCTGAGAGATGGAGTAAATTGCCTAGTAATATCATGGCTTGGCACGGGGGTGGCCAGAGTGCTAAGAATGAATGCCTTTGAACCTATGGTTGGGTGGAAAGGCGCACACCCACAGTCAGTTGGTTGGATGCAACTTGTAATAGATAACTATTCTCATACCCTGTGAAATTAAGTTGTAATTATGTAATGAAATGGGATATACTGTGAATGACCCAGGGATGTGTATGTTTGCTTAATGGTTATACTGTATCTCTTTATTCTTGTTTAAATTGTGTATTTAAGCAAGTATGGATTGTACATGTTTTGTATTCATAAATTCTTGCACCCTGTTGTGGCTTAAGCTAGATCCACGAACTGTGATTCGACCTTAGGTACAGTTTCATGTACACATGTCGACCCTCTTAGTCGTTTTGAGTCCCTTGGAGGATGGAGTTTGTTAAGCTCAGGAGAGGTAGTGCAGATATGCACAGGCTCTCTGCGAGGCAAGAAGAGACCGAGAACCACTTAAGTTCTAGACTTGATGAAGGAGCGCAAGAGTTGTGTAGAAGGCCCTTCTAAGTGTTAAGTCCAGGAGAAAGAGTGCAACGCTCTTAAATCCTTCATAACTGACGAAGCTCAGGAAGGATAGCGAGATTCAAGTATCAAAAGGGAATATCCTTTCATTTGGAAGATGAATGGATGAGATCCGTTCGGGAGGATCCGAGGTCTGTCACCACCGTTAGATTTGAAGAAGGAGCGCAGGCGTTAATGCCTCGACTCCTTCAGCCTTCGCAATTTCGACAAGAGTTAGTAATTATCGTGAAAGCGATGGATCCTTTGAAGTCTGAAACCCGAAGTCGCGATGTGATCTGGGTCGTAGATCCAAGGATCTATCAGGACCCACCTTGACCATCGGATCTATGAGTTTGGAGTTCGCACGACAGGAGAATCGCGCGTTGGTGTGACTAAACCTATGAAAGCCGAAGTCGCAAAGTTGACCTAGACCATAGATCTATGAATCCTATAGGACTCCCCTCATCTGTTTGATCCATGAGATTTGAGTTCGTGGATTGTGAGTTAAAGTGGAGTTAGTTTTTGAAGGTTTCAGAATCTCGGGAGGTCAAATTTCACGATAGTCAAGTTACCCGAACTACCGGAGTAACAAGAACTGTAGATGACTTAAGAATCTGACAGAGGGGATGGATGCGAACCGTTTAACAGGAGAAAAGGCCATCTGTGTCGTCAGATCGATTCAGACACTCACTGAGTTGTCGAACACTCTGGAGGATGACCTGTGCAAGGAGTACACCAGGCCAACACTTGGACGGAGTGTTGAAAGAAAGTCCTTTGGAAGACGTAGAAGGGTAGAATTCCTTTGGAGACTGAGCAAGTTCGAGAATCCCAGAGGGGTATGGTGCAAGGAGTGTACAAGAGTCGGACTTATTCCAAGTCCAGAAGCTCAGGAGAGATAGCATTTTCAAAAACGCACACGAGACCCAAAATCAAGGACTCGCAAAAGGATCATAGGTCGAGGCCTTTGAAACGTTTTGAATCTTCCAAGTCAGGGAAGAAGGCGTAAGATCAGGAGGAGTAGCAACAGTGGTTGTTGGGTTGATCACTGTGGAGGAGATCTGGACCATCAAAATCCACATCCAGACACTTAGGAGTACGTGCAAGAGGTGATCGGATATCAGTCGTTAGATCTGAGTGCGAGGACCAACAGCTGTTGGATCCCAAGGAAAGTGCACGAGGCCTAACCCCTTTGAAAGTGCACAGAAGAGTGGACTTGTGAAATCCCTAAGTTCTGAAGTCAGTCGGAACCGTCCATCATCAAGGTTGGCAGGTGGCAGCAGTTCTGAGAGTTCGAGGATTCGGACATCAGAAGAATTGCGGGAGAGAAATCTAAACTTCACAAGAGGTGAAGTGCGAAGTGACTTTGAGTTGTCTGATCCAGAAGAGACGTGGCGTAGATCGGTGGATTCCAGGTAAAGTCCCGAAGTAATCCATAGCCATCAGATCAAGAGGACAGGTGGCATAAATCTGTAGATTTCGGGTAAAGACCCAAAGCAAGCCTTAACCGTCCAATTCAAGTGGACACACGACAGGAATCCGCTTACTTCGAGGGGAAGTGAAGTTTGAGATTTGAGATCTCAGAAGTCTGGAGACCCGAAGGAAATCTTGACCGTTGATCGAGAAAAGGGCCACAGGATCATTGATCTAATTGAAAGGTCAAACCCCCGAAGCAGAGGCAGATATGTTGATTAAGAAGGACAGGTGTCTACAAATCGTCAACTCCGAAAGATTTACATACGGAAGAAAGGAAAGTTTGAGACTTGAGAATTCTGAAGTCTGGAATTTCGAAACAAATCACAGTCGTTGATTTGAAAGAGGTTAGATATGATCCGCAACTTTGAAAGGGATAGATCTGAGTCATCATTTCAGAGGCACCGTCAAGATCGTGAGATCGATGGTCCCATAGAATTGCGGGGATCGGAGATGCACGAACTTTAAAAGGTTGAGGGTGGGCCACAATCCAAACCACGGTTTTGAAGAAAGGACACGTGGAGGCTCGAGGAGAATTATGGGCTGAAAGGTAGTTTGGTTTCAAACTTCCTTTGGCCGCGCCCACAATTGTGTGTTTGCATGAGGTTATCGCCCAAGGTCACCTCAAGGAGGGGCTTATCAGAAAAGGGGATAGCGCCCAAACTCAAAGATTCCCCAAGCGCAAAGGGAAGGTCGTGGGTACCATTAGACCTACACCCGGAAGTCGAAAGCGTCTGTATTTGATTACATAGCGAGACCATCAAGGTCTCAGAGAGTCGTTTGGATTCAAAATCGGAGATCCTTGACTGAGAGGTCGGATTGGTTCCCCAACTTTCCAAATTAGAAACCATGAATCGAGAATCTATCCTTTAAGAAAGGCAAAAAAAATTATGCCCCGTCATGGGTGTGTTACAAATTGGTATCAAAGCATGGTTACAACACTTGGCTTGCTTGGGCTCATGTACGTGTCCTGTAAGGAGGTATTGATATCTACATTTACTCCTTGAGGAGAAAGACTGCAGATTGAACCTGTGATTTTGGGATTTCTTGTTGAATTTTAGCAGAAGAATTTCTTTAGCTCTTTGTCAAAGTGATAACTACTCTTACTGGAGTAGGGATATGCTAATTAACATTTACAATAAGACTTGAGCATGGATAGTTGAAGGCCCCAAAGGACAGATGACCTGGTGTTCGTAACACTTCTTCTAAGCATGGGCAGTTGGAACTTCAGGCATTGATGATGGTGGATTATATAATGGTTAATACCTTTGTGGGATTAAAGGAATCTGATAGGATCAGGTAGAATCCTTGGAAGTTCTAGTTACTGCTTTAAATTAAAATCGGAGTATATAACTCCTCATGACCAAAGAAAAGTGAGATGGGTAAAACCCTATGGATGTTGAGGCAAGAAGGTTTTCTTGCTATACGTTGTCGCATAAAGAGGAAAGTGACCCTAGTTGGTTATTGCCTTGAGAAAAGGCAACATCAATACAAGATATGACTGTGAGATTAGTCCTGTAAGTGACTGAAATCTCAAACTAAAGGACACTAATGATCAAATTAAACTATCAAGTGAATGCATGAGGTAAAAAGGTGCAAGATATGCACCTAGTTATACACGAATGTGTATACATGATCATAAGGATGATTGGAATATCCTTGGAAAAGGGATATAGAAGCCTGATATGTCCATGTGTGTGAATGACATGGAAAATGTGCAAGCAATAAGCTAGCATGATGAATACTTATCTGTGTTTAATTATGCTTGAGTACATGGGTTTAATGCATTGTGGAGCTTCCTAATATGAAGCCTGATATTATTACCAGTTAGGTATGAATGATATTAAACGTGCAAGTGATGCACATGTATGATGTAAGAATATAGTTATAAGATACAATATGGTTGCCATGATGAGTGAAATACAAAGCAAGAATTGCTCTTGTCCAAAATAAATGAATACTATGGATGCATGGTTGACTCCATTTTGAAGAGTCATGAAAGTTTTGTTTCAAATAATAGCTTGAGGGGGGATGTATTCCCTTTCCTTGGGAAATACTAATATAATTAGATAAAAAGGGTAAATGAGCAAAGATGCTATGTTGTCATAATAAGAGGCAAATGATTATGCCTTTGAGAATCACATGAGAAGGATTGTGAACAATCCTGAGTTGACTGATCTTAAAAGTAGAGATGTAGGTGGGCTGCGAAACATACCTATGACCACTACATGCAGGTTTAGGATTATGAATATGGTTAAGTACATCATGGATGTAAGTTAACAAAACCAGAATATGTATGGATACATAATTTGGGTACATGACAAAGATGCATGTTTATATTCCTTATGGGATATTTGGTAAACTGTTGAAGCTAACCCAAGGTTGAGGCCATCACAAATAGTGATGGATAAGCAATAAGGAAGTTGCATGTTGAAGGAGTTCCCTATGGAGGAACTGTGTGAAGACTCTATCAAGAAAACAAGGTTACAACCTTAATGACTGTTGAGAATTAAGCAGTGAGCCACAAGATTATATATATATATATATATACCAGAATCCTGGATTACATTTTGAAAAACATCATGTAATGAATAGAAGACTAATAAATGAATATTGACCATTCTGATAACCGAATGGTAATGTGCAGGATGCACAGGTTCATGATTCATTATGGGCAAAAGATTTTGCTATTAAAGCATGCTGATGTATCCTAAGAGTTAGGATGATCTTAACCTAGGGTTGCTCAGGAAAAGAGTAGAAAGATCACAATAAGAAGTAGATTGCATAAGTAAAGGGGAAGAAAAGGAGGAACACTTTCCTCACCCTAAGAACCCTAAATTGTTTAACAGATCCATAGGATTAAAAGAGCAGTTGTGGAAACTGGTATAGTTGGTAAAAGGCAAGTAAACCCCCTGAGTATGATTAAATGAATAAATGAGTATGTTTAACTGAATGGGCTTGGTTGAAGCCATGATTAATAAAAGGCAATGAGGCCTTAGAGATAACTCGACCGGGATAAAAAGTCCCAGGCGGTGTAGAAAGAGTTGGAAGAAGGGGAGAGTCCTCAATTCTTTCCCTATTGAGTATTATGTTTTCTCTTGGATGAGAAAGATGGTACGCTAATGAAAGTAAAAAGGTTTTGACACCATGGTGATAAGGATTGTATTGTTGAAGATACAATCAAAATCTGTTTGTGTTGCACTTGTGGAAACATTTGAGGACAATGTGATGAAGTGCATGAAGATATGCTAGGACATTTTGAAGATGTTTTATGAATTCAATGTTATGATACATGCATTTGGTTTAATATTACAACTAATGTAATTGTGACTATGATGATGCATGCTATGTATAGAAAGGAATTGGAGGAATTGGAGCTATTGAGGAAGACAGTTGTCAATGATGGGCAACCTCAAGCAGAGGATGACCAGGAGAAGGCTGTGGTTGAAAGATTGTTGACAGGGCTGTAAAAGTCCCCATAAAGCACTGTTGATGAGGTAAAAATCAGAAAGAGGGTGCTAGCATCCAAGAACCGGTATAAAGATATTTGTGCCTATGTGGCACAAGGTATGAAGGGATTTGGTAAGAACCCCTTTTGTAATATTTTATTGTCTTAGTGTTATGCATGAACTTTTGAAAGGCAGTTGTATGCCTTGGGTACCCAAGTAAGGCATGATTAAGGAAGCAGAACATGAATGATGGAGGTATGAACCTCTAGTAGTAAACATTGTTTGTAACCCTTGGAAGAATTCATGAATTGATATGTCATGAATGCATTGACCAATCAAGGAATTCTTAAAGGCATTCATGTGAAACTTTTGAGTTCATGTGTACTGATTTGGGATCGTGATCGGTCTATAGCAGGCAATATGGTCCTGCTATAAGAATGAAAGAAAAAGAATAAGCCATATGAGGAAAAGGTTGGCTAAATTCCAACACACCATGGCCAAGAACCGGTCATAAAGTGTGACGAACTTGAAAACAATGCAAGAGTGCATTGGGTATGAAGGTGGCCATAAATAATTGGCACATTTGTTAAAATCCTTTGAAATGTTGAATTACGTTTTGAAAGGTTTGGTATGTTGAAATGAGGCATAGTCAAGTAATGGGATTCCCTTTTCATGTTTATATAGATGTGATGAAATGTTAGTATGAATGATTTTGAATAGAGATATATATACATGGATGCATGAGAGACTAACAGTTTGTTTGGTTGTGTAAAGAATGAATTGCGGGGAGGAAATGGGTCTTGGATATGGCGGTATTGTAAACCCATAAGGAAGACCAATTGCCTACTGAGCCAAACTGCAAGGAATGGTATATCTTTTTTGAGAAATTGAATTTGATTGTTAGTATGCACAATTCTGAAATTGTTTGTGATGACGTTGTAAAGGTGCAATAAAAATGTATGTGCATGGAAAAGCTAGCAATTTGTTTGGCTGATTGAAGTTGAAAGTGCAGGAATTAAAGGGGTCTTAGATATGGCAGCATTGTAAGCCCATAAGGAAGACCAATTCCCTGCTGAGCCAAACCACTATGGGAAGGAAAGTCTCATAATTATGAATACGGTTCCTATGTGAAACAAATATGAGAACAAAATGTGGAATTTGGAAATCTGCGGATGACAAATTTACAAGAAAATTTTTGAATTTAAAAATTTAGGATGTCTCATGAATTTTTGTATACCTGTGATACAAGTGAAAGGGAAAGATCTGCGAAGATTGCAAATATGAGAAACTGAGCTCTCGAGTTCGAGGGAGAACTGTGAGAAAGAGTATAATCCGATCACACGAAATAGAGACTGACTCGGGAGAAGGATAGTAACTTTTGTCCCTATCTATGATTGAGTCGGGAGAAGGAGAGTAACCTTCGTCCCTAACTAATTATGTGCCAGGAGAAGGAGAGTAACCTTAGTCCCTAACTTTAGTTGAGTAGGAAGGCTGTCAAGTTGTAAAAGAATGAAAAATGGCTATTGTTGAGCCATGAGAACCTTGTGGTAAGCCACGATCGCCTATAATATGTTGTGTTGAGGTAACACAAGCCGGAGGGATGCCTCGACTGTAAGACTCGATAACAGGGAATAATTGTTGTATATCTTGTAGTATATATAGACAATATGCTGATAACAGGGAATAATGAGAGATACATTGCATCCATAAAGAAAGAGTTTAAGAAAGGCTCTGAGATAACATATTTGGGACATCTTCACTATTATTTGGGCATTTAGGTGATTCAAAATCCAAGGTACATATTCATCTCCTAGAAGAAGTACATTGGATAAGGAAAATGGAGTGTCAAATTCAGGATATCTTATGAGTCTTGGATTAGTAGATGCCTCTTGGAAATCACACAAACAGTCAGTTCCAACAGATTCCACAACAAAGGAATAATATGTGGTAGTTGTAGAAGCGAGGAAGGAGATTGTGTGGCTCACGAAAATACTTGAAGATTTGCAGGAGAAACAAGTGAGTTCTACTCCTATTCTAGTCAACGATACTTCTACAATTAAGTTGGCCAAGAATCCTAGATTCCATGATCGAACTAAGTACATCAACACAAATTATCACCTAATTTGATATCATGTAGAGGCCAAGACTATTCACTTGAGACATTGTTCCACAAATGAGAAAATTGCGGACATCTTCACCAAAGCGCTTGGAAGAGAAAATTTTGTGAAGTTTAGAATGATGCTTGGACTCACACACACCTCTTCTAATTAAGGGAGGGGGGATGTTGGACACATAATCCTTTGGATTGTGTTACTTGTAACATAAATTGTAAATATGAAGAGTCATAGGGGATAGGAAGGGTCACCCGTTGGGGAAGACCAACAATCACAATTTCATGTATTTATTGAGCTACGATATAATGAAATAATAAGCAGTGTGGAGTTATCTTTTCTACTAATTCATGGCCTGACAAAATCATTGAAATGATAAAGAAACTACAATATGTATACACACACCCACATTTTTTCTTTCGGTGAAACACCATGAAACTTGTAACTACTTTAAAATTTATATTTCCTAATAGCTATTCTACCTTTTGAATGGACTGAAAATCTCCCAAATCCCTAAAAAATATGCACTCTAAGAAGAGCAGTGAATTTGGAAATGCAATTTCAACAATTAACTCAAAAATATGCCTAAAACAAGAACAAAGTTTTTTTGCATTTTTCAATTTTGAAGCTTCTTAACAATGAAATTGAAATAGCATAAACCAATTATATTATACCATGTTTAAATCATAGGATTGTACTTCCAAATTCCAAAGAAAACCCTCGAATCTAGGTCTATAGTTTGACAAGCCTGACAAATTTCACCATCTATAGGCATGTGTTCTAGCTACTAAATGGAAAACTGCGTACTACGCATAGGTTGAAGAACAAGAGCATGTGAAAGAAAAAAAGTGTGTTGAGGTTATTAAAAATAAACTCGTGTACTACACTTGAGTATCAACAAAGAAAGACACATGTAGAAATTGACTAGGATAAAAAAAATTCAAGCGTAAAACAATAACCAATTTCTTGCTACTAAGGACATTGTAAAGAAACTAACTAGCAGATCCCAAAGCAGCTCCCAAAGTATCTACAAGCTAAGCCTATCGGAAATTGGAAAACCAACAAAAACTCTTGCATAATACTCCCTTTGATACATGCACACAATTAAACAAGAAACACCTTTCTTATTCCCAAATTGACATTCAATATATAAAAAAATACAAAGCATAAACTGTAACTAACTTCAGGTCAATGAATTCATAGAAATTATAATCTTGTAATATCATGAACATAAATAAGAATAACACAAGGACTTGGGGAGGGGGGAGAAGAGAGATTTATATTGATGAAGCAAGATGTTTACAATAAGGAATTTTACCTTATCTTGTTTTTGCACCTCCATCACCCGAGTCTAGGTTTCGCCACACTCAACCACTTGATCAAGTTCTCTCTTCCCAAGGACATAAATCTTACTATGGTAGTGGAGTCTGATGGTGGCTTGACAAACCCTACACAAGAATCAAACAAACTTGGAGAACCGAGATGGTTAAGCATGAAGAAAGGATTATAGAAAAGGTATTCTAACAAGGCTTATGTTATTTCTCAATCGTAAGAGTGTCTGTCTATTGTCCTTTAACCATGGACCTATTATTTATAATCCTAGAAAGTGGTTCCAAGAATTTGGTTTATTATAGGTATTTTCGTCCTAATCTAAATCTAGGATTCCCCGTTGAGAGGGTTGGAAACTCACCATAGACCGTAGGTAGATAACAAATCTGACTTTCCCTAGGCCAATTTATTATTCATGAAATCAAAAAATGAGAAATAAGATACCTTGTTCATAAAGTTTGATGTAGATCCAAGTGGGCCAATCCAATCTAATGATACCTTCATATCAGATTTAGATTTACCCTTGGCTTCATATCTACACACAAGATATACAAAAACACCCTTTCTCCAATGTGTATGTCTCAAGTGAATAAAACTCAAAGACAATGAACCTTAATTACTTTCAGGTGAACCAATTCACAACCAATTAATATATCTAAATGCAATTCATGAAAATAAATAATAATGAATTGCAGGGGAAATAAGATATATCTATATTAATTTATAAATAGAATCTGTACACCAACTAAGAAAAACATACCTAGTCTACACATTGTACGTCCACCCAGTTCTAGGATCTTCCTTTCTTAGCTACATGTATAAGAGATCTTCAACAAGACATGGATCTTTTCCTTACAATTTGAGAGGTGGAACATTGTAGATCCACAAAGCACCCTCAAGGAAATTTCACTAATAAAGAGTGAAGGAAACACTCTTCACAAGGAAATACCACATGAGCTAAAGCTAGATCAATGAGAGCATGGCCCAATTTCACCAGCATAATGATGGTATCTCACTAACTCCATCTCCCTCAACCTCACCAAGAACCTTTCCTTTATAGGAAAAAAGGAGGCTTGCATTAGTTGGCAAGAGGAATCACGGACCTACAATTGTATGGTTCAATATCTAGCTTGAGAATTGCACTTGCATAGTTTTTAGAGCCACTTTTAGGAATGTTGTTGCAAAGAAAGTTATTTTAAAAGTAAATTAGGCTAGAAAAAGTGCTCCTTAATGACATAACTAATGATAATGGATCAACTCCACTCAAATAACTAGGAGGACCAATTTTGAGTGTAACATGGTCTCAAGATCTAGGCTATATAGGTGTACAACCTCTATGATCTATGCTCGAGGTCTATGCA
>ML785043.1:236578-251885 GCA_009831015.1 Picea engelmannii | reverse complement strand
TCACTTATACATATTACAAATGAATTAAAAAACCATGTGTTGAAAAACCGCTAAGAAACGGACGCAAAAAACAACTAGAAAAAAAATATGGGGGCGGAGAACCCCCCGAGGCTCCCATATCAATGTACAGTACATGGGACCAGTATTGAAAAGAATATAACACATACCCAACATTCTCCCACTTGTTATTTTCTTTGTATACAAGTGGTTACAGTATTACATAGTCAACAATCTAGGGTAGTAATGCCCATAGATCCTCTACACCAAGAGGACTTCTCAGTGCTCATAGATTTTGTTAATCAATCTGCAACATTATTCAAAGTGTCCACCTTCATTGGAAACACCTTATTTTCTTCAACCATGTCTCTCACAAAGTGATACTAAACATCAATATGCTTTGTCTTTGAATGATAAGTCAAGTTCTTCACCATGAAGATTTCACTCTAACTGTCACAATCTATCCTTACAACTTGTTTTATCAACCCAATACTTGAACACAATCTATGTAACCATATTGCTTCCTTGCTTGCATGAATGGTTGCCATGTATTCAAATTTTGTAGTTGAGAGTGCCACCACATATTGTCTTTTTCTCATCCAACTGATTGCTCCTCCAAATAGGTTAAACACTTACCCACTTGTAGATCTTCTGCGATCCAGATCTCCAGCCTAGCCTGCATCAACAAAGCCATGTATGTCCAATACTTTGTCCAATCATAGTCTTCCTTGGTAGCATAATCCATAACTAGTAGTGCCACACAAATACTTGAAAACCCTCTTTATTGTTGTCCAATACTCCTTCCCTAGTTTTGACATATACTTGCTCAAAACTCCCACTGCATGTGTAATGTCCAGTCTAGTACAGACCATTGCATACATCAAACAACCAACCACAATGGTATATGGAACACGGGATATGTCCTCTTCCTCTTCTTGTGTCTTGGGATATTGATTTGTAGATAACCTTACAACCACAGGAATAGGAACCCTGACCAATTTACATTCTTGGTTATTAAACCTCTACAATATTGTCTCGACATATTTCCTCTGATTTAACCAGAGTTTCCTATTTTCCCGATCTCTTTTAATTTACATGCCCAAAATGAAATTTGCAGCACCAAGATCCTTCATGTCAAATTTAGAGGATAATTGAGTTTTCACTTCTTGGATAATTTCCATGTCATTTCCTATCAACAACATATCATCCACATACAAGAATAAATAATTAAGATGATCATTGATTAGTTTGAAATACACACAATGATCCTCTTTTCTCCTTGTGAAGCCAAGTCCCAACATATAAGTATCAAATTTTTGATACCACATCCTTGGTGATTTCTTTAACCCATATAGGGACTTTTTCATCTTGCATACTGGCTCTTTATTTCCCTTCACAACAAATCCTTTTGGTTTCTTCATGTAGATTCCTTCTTCCAAATCCTCGTGTAGGAATTTATCTTCGCATCCATCTATTCTACTTCAAAATAAAACATGGCAGCAATAGATAAAATAAATCTAATAGAAGTTAACTTGGCAACAGGAGAAAATATTTCACCAAAGTCAATTCCCTCTACCTGAGAATACCCTCTTTCTACTAACCAATCGTTGTATTTCTCCACTTTACCTTCTGCATTCAGCTTCTTTTTAAACACCCATTTTCTACCAATGGGATTTATTCTAGTCAGAAACTCCACTAGATCCCAAGCCTCATTCTTTTCCAAGGCTACCATTTCTTCAATTATGGCATTTTTTCATAGTTCTCCATCCTTTCAATCCACTACCTCCCTAACATTTCTAGGATCATCATCAGTAATAGGCCAAGCAAAATTTGAATGGAAGTAAGGTGGAGTATACCTTTTCGATTTCCTTCTTTCCCGAACCGATCTCTTTAATATTGGAGTATGAGAATATTGTTTTTTTTATTCTCATTCTTCTATAAAGTCTAATTTATTTTCCTTCAATTCAAACTCTATTTTCTCTAGTTCTTCCTCCTTTGGTAGGAATTTTTGCTTGACACCATCTTTGATTTCTATAAATACCACATCTCAGCTATACACTACCTTTTTAGTTTATGGGTTCCAAAGCTTATAACCTTTGAGACCATCTGTATACCCTATAAACATACACTTTTTAGCCTTTTTATCTAGCTTGCTCATGTTTTCCTTTGTAATGTGAACATAGGCAACACATCCAAATACCCTGAGATGTGTTAGAGAGGGTTTCTTACTAGTCCATACCTCATGTGGAATCATGTCATCCAATGTTGATGAGGGTGATTGATTGGCCAGGTAACATGTAGTACCCACTGCCTCTACCCAGAATTCTTGTCCTAACCTGGCACCACTCACTCACCTTTCTTTTTCCATCAACATCATGTTCATCCTTTATGCAATTCCATTATGTTGAGGTGTATATGGAGTATTCTTCTGCCTTGTTATACCACACTTCTTACATAATTCTTTGAATTCATTTCTGCAAAACTCTCCACCATTATCCATCCTCAACACCTTAATTATTTTCTCTGTTTGATTCTCCACAAGAGCCTTAAACTCTTTAAACATGTCAAAGACTTCAAATTTCTTCCTGAGGAAATATATTCATGTATTCCTTGAGAATTCATCTATAAATGAGACATAGTACATAGATTTTCCCAATGATGGAACTGACACAAGTCCAAACACATCATTGTGCACCAACTATAAAATTCCCCCTACCTTGTTGCACCAGAGGGGAATCTTACATGATTATTCTTCCCATATACAAAATGTTCACAGAAATCAAAATCCAAAGAGCAATTAGACATACCTCCAACCATACATTTATCGTGTAGTAGTCGAAGGCTCTTCTCTTCGATATGCCCCAATCTTTGATGCCACAACATAGCCTTTTCTCCAGAGACTCTAGGAGTTTTTTCTTCTTCATCTCCAATCTCAAGAACAATGTAACTATTACAACCATCACTAATAGTGCTTCCTTGCAACTTATATAGAGTTCCAAAACAAACTCCCTTCAACAACACCATTGCTCTTTGAACCATCATGCAAGTTTCTTTCTCAAACATTATTTTTTCCCCTGCATTGTCCATTTTTCTTAGAAAAATCAAAATTTTGGCCAATCTTATGATGTGCAGAACATTAGGGAGTGTTCTAATCCTTCCATACACGAGCTTGAACTTGAATTTTCCTTGTCCTATGATTTTGGTTGTCGAGTCTCACCTAGGAAAACATCACCTTTATCATACCTTTCATACTCGCAAAACCATTCCCTGTGAGGAGTCATATGAAAGGGTGCACCTGAGTCACCCATCAATGCCTTATGATCCACATGTGTGCTTGAAGAATCCAAGTACACATCCCCTCCTTCTTCCACATAGGTTTTTTCTTATTTAGAAGGAGCACCTTTATATCCCTCCCCTTTCTCAACACTTTTGGATTTGCATTACTTCTCGTAGTCCCCTTCTTTTCCACATCTCCAACATACCTTTACAAATTTTCCAGGAGATTTAGATCTTCCCTTAGATTTAGAGCTCCCACTTGATACTTAGATCTATTTTTTTCATGGGATTGTCCTCTTGCAATAATGCATATGTGCTATGTCCTTCCATGTTCTTTCGTCTCAGCTCCTTCGACAATAAGGATGAGACCGCATCATCAAAACTTAAAGTAGTTGTATTACTACCTATGGCCACAACCAGACTATCCCACGAGTCTAGTAAATAGAAGAATAAATTAATACACTTATCTTCATCATAAATCTTAATATCAACATATAATAGCTGACTTACAACAATATTGAAGGTGTTCAGATGCTTTGTTACCGAGTTTCCATCTTTCATCCTCATGTTGTACAACTTCTTCCATGGGAACTATTTATTTACTAGGGACTTTGACTGATACAAAGCCCCTAACTTATCACATAGTGCCTTGGTTGTAGCTTCCCCTGACACATTCAGTAATACTGAATTTGAGAGACACAACCAGATTGTTCTCTTCTCCTTATGATCCAACTTTTTCTAGTCTTTCGTTGATGTTCATGTAGGTGTTGTACATGGATACACATCGATCCACTGGTATTTTTCCACCAAGAGATCGTATGTATTGAGCTTTCGTAGCTCAAAACTTTTCCCATTAAATTTATCGATCTCTATTTTTGAACTACTCGCCATTTCTTTTCACCTGAAGAATTGATACCACAGATCTCCCACTGTAACAAGGTTTATCACAGACCCGAGCCAAACCCTTAGCCATAAAGGTGTCCCCCTGAAGCCAATAACAATTCTAATACCAAATGTATATTTTTACATTGTACAATTAATTACTGCAAACAGATTCTTAATAAAAACATAAAAGATACAATGGCACACACACACACACATCACACAAGTATTTTTACCCTGGAAACCCAAACCAGGAAAACCAACAACCTATTTAGAGTTGCACCTCTAATATTTGATTCAACATCTTCTTCTTTGTTTACAATATGTGTGTGTGTGTGTATTATATTGTCCCGCGACATCCAAACCCCTAATCCATTGACTCATATTAGTCAAGAACCGTAATTCATTAACAAGACTTAGAAAACCATCAGCTAAAAACATGTGTTGAAAAAACGCCAAAAGCAGATGAAAAAAACCACCATAATGTTTTTGGGGGGGCTCCTCCCCTGAACCCCCTTACCCCTTGAGGCTCCCATATCAATGTACAATACATGGGACCAATCTTGCAAATAATATAACACATAGCCAACATTTAGAACGTGTTCAAAGGATCTACAACTTGTTCAATCAACATATGATAATGACCTAGCTCAACTCATTTGATCATGATGACTATATATAACTCTAATAACTTGTTTAGGAACCTTATCTTGAGTTAATAGCCTAGTGTCATGAAATGGTAGATGATAGACATGCCACTCATCATCTAAATCATAATTGCACAAATATTGGGAATTAAATCAATGATATTAGTAAACACCATGCATTTAGTATGTTCACACATTAGACCAAACATATATTAGAAGCATTGAAATTTTTTTCCAATGTGCATGCAACCAACCACTTTATAAAATAAAATTTGAAGCAAGAAAAGTAATTCATTTCATTGGCAATCCAAAAATACAATTAGTCAATGATATTATCTTATGCCTCAAGTAGTTGTCTAAAGGTATTCCTAATGCAAGCCACCTTTGATGAGAAGTTGATGGTCTGTGAAAGTTATAGTTCAGTGAAAACTTGTCACTATGAGACATTCTACATATTGCATGCACCACAACAAATGTTTATGCATTCCTTTTCATAAAGAACAATGTCATTTTGTTCCTGAAATGAACAATTTTCATTGAACAATAAGCACATACAACTACTTATGAAACTTGCAATGTTTCCATGAGAGTGTGGATAACCAAATCAATATATAATAGGTTCTTCTTGTAAAGTTTCTAGAAGCATAATTGTTCATGCACATACTATACATGGAAATATTTTGTTTGTATTTAACAATATTCAAGTAATCATACTGACTATAAAGAGGACCGCAAAATGACATAGTGCTATTGATTGTTTGGAAGGAATGAGAGCATGTGAAACTATAAACAACCCAATATTTGCAACATCTACTTTAGACTTCGCAATCATGTATGTATTACCACAAAAGGAGAATTTGATCCCAACATTGAGCATGGGTGGGGAAGATGACAAGCCCCATACAAAGCATGATTGTAACAAGTTTGGTAATTACTTTGCATATGGATAAGAAGAGAGAATTCATTGTTTTCCCTCCAAAAATTGAACTACCCTTGGTGTCTACTTGGACATTGATTTGCTCTCAACTTGTACAACTTTTTGGATCTTCTTAGAGAGATGTTTTGGGTAGTATTGATATTGTACTTTAGCTAGTTAGAACTCTCAGTCGACTCAATGAAAGGATATGGGTTAGTCAATTTCAAATGAAATTCATTTGATTTAGATTCAAAGATTTGAAAAAAAAAAAGGAGCATATGGAAGTGTTCCTATGTGTATTTTCTATATCACCTATTGAATCCTTGACAACAATGGGAGGTATGCGACTATCAAATTTAGGTAGTTAACCATTAACATAATGGGACAATGTGACATGTAGAGGGTTCATCTTCATCCCTTTACATGTTGAACAATCACATAGTATTAGGGTATCATAAAATATATCTAGTTGATGGTGAAGTATCATTGACTCACGTTGGCTTCTAGAAGATGGCATGTTATAGTTGGCGGGAGAAAGTGGATCTTCATTTTCATCTACCATTTTCCTATGATATCTTTCTCTGGATAAGATCTTGTGGCAATTTTGTATAGGATGGGTTGGTGGTATATCTTATGCATCCAAACTTGATCTTGAATCAGGTTCTTGGAAAATTCAATGCACAATTATTCAAAAGAACATGCAAAGGTAGGAGATATTCAATTAGATAATCAAAATATAAATAAAATATGGACTTATAGTAAAGTGAAAGAGATAACTTGGTAAACTTGGAATGATATGGAATGAGGAATATGAAGAATCGACCATTCGATATTGACACCTTTTCTTCCGTTGCATTTGAACCAAAACCATAATCGATATGTGCCTACATTCTTAAAAGAAATTATGGGAAGCATGTAATTCTAAAACTAGCCATAATTTAGAAGGTATTGTTTTAGTAGTTGATGCACCTATCTTATATAAGTGTACCAATGTGGTTTTTTATACTAGATGCACCAATGCGCTTGATTTTGTTGTGGACCAAAAATATACCTACACTAAAACCTCCACAAGTACTATTTGCAGAGGGTTGCACTTCCATTTTTGTGGAAAATTATTGATATTGTGAACTTACAACAATATAGCACACTAGTGCACTTAAAACCGGCAGATGTGCAATGTGTCGAAAAAGTTATTTTTAAATGAACAACTTGTTTTTCATTAATGCACCAAAAAATAAAATCAAAACTAGAAAGGGATTTTTATTTTGTTAAAGTGAATTAAACAAAACCTTAATCCTTTTCCATGCCTAAAGTTAAGAGACATTTACCAAGTTAGATATCAAAGTGGATAGATTTTTTGAAGAGAAAAAATCACAAGGGATCATTGTGGGTTGCATACAAATCTACAGAGGAGAAATTTCATGTGTTTAACTTCATTCTCTTTGTCTCGACAAATTTTCCCTCGATTGGCTCACAAATTCTTCAAAAAATGTATTTATTCCTATTCTTATTTATAATTCATTTCAACAAAATAGAAGGCTTTTAGACTCACCTTCAATGCTACAGACCCTAGCTTTGTTGTTCCTTTCATTTTGTTTTTTGTTGTTCCTTTCATTTTGTTTTTTGTTGTTGCAAACCCTAGCAAGATGGGTTTAATTTATTTAGCCTTTCATAATGATGAATTAGTTTTTTTCATACTTTGGGTATTTGTTGGCCTCAATGGTTATTTTGAAGTAAACAATACTTGAATGGATTGGGGCATGACATCGCCTTGAATTCCAAAACCTACCCCTATTAATGAAAAAAAAATTGTGTTTCATTGTATGCAATATATAATGGAGATGCACAAGTGCATTTGACATAAACCCATCAATGCATATTACTGTATACAACACACAACTTAACATGAAACTAGTTCTAGGTTGCAATTATTTACTTTGTAAAACATATTTCATTATACAAGTCTTTTGTTGATAGAAGATTAGGGAAAAGAACTTACAACAATGAATGTGAGGGAAGCACATCCCAAAAAGAGAACAAGGCAAGTTACTTCAAGTTTTAATATAATATATATATATATATGAATTATTTATTGGTTTAAATTATGTGTATTGGTAATTGTGTCATGGAGAGCAATTTTTTTTTTTTAAATGCAATAAGATTGTTCTCAATATGAGTGGAAAAAATTGTATAATCTTTATGGAAATGTTTCAAATAGTTAATTAGGTGGATTAAAAGGATCAAAGTGAATTTTTTCGTTGAGTTTTGATTAAGAATGCACTTTTTTAATAATAATATTTAAAGGGTTTCAAAAAATATATTTTCCATATATTGAATGTTGTGTAGGAACAACAACAAGGGTATAGAATGCCCTCCCAAGAAGAAAAAATTACAAAGGATGTAAATGATGATGAATTAGTGTTAGTAAATGAGACACACTTCCACACTAAACCTAGAAGAAGAGAGGAATAAATATTTAATCAAGAAAGTAAATGACACAACCATCACACAATACACAGAGATTTTACACTCGAAACGCAAACCGGGAAAACCAACGTTCCTTGAGTGTTATGCTCTCTTTTTTTATCATTCAATCTGAATAAAAGGTTACATATCTAACCTTGGTCCACACCTAATACATAATCGACATTCTACCCTCTTTTTTACGCAAGAACAACCTTGTAGCCAAATAGGCTTACATCTACATGACCAACAACCTCTAAATTACAGACTCTTGGTGATTATCCATTCATCATCTAAATATTCAAGATTATCCTTTGTGGCCTTACAACATGCCTATTTATAGGATTTATAGTAGGAAAACCCCTAAACAATGGAACCAAAAATGGTTACAGATCCAGGCAGATCATTGGCTACAAATCCCATGAATCTCGGGATTCTGTTACAGTCGACTACCAAGTCAAATTACCAGTCGACTACCAATGGACCTTCATTCAGTCTTCAGTTAGTTTCCACATGCCCATCTGTTGACCTCTTGTTGGTTGAACTCTTCAACTTGTTGTTGATGGATTTACCATATTGAACCACCTCGACCTTTGACTTCGAATTTACCTGATCAACTATCCTCAACTTCGACTTGTTATCTATCCACATAGACTTTGACCATCAGTCGATCCACCTCGACTAGAATTTCACTGCAAAGAATATAACAACCCAACATTCTCCCACTTGTTGTCTTCTTTGTTGAAACCAAGAGACCTTTAAACTTTTTTTCACATACCTAGGGAAACAATGCCCATTGCCTCTCTACACCAAGATAGCTTCACAACACTCACAAACTTGGTCAATGAGTCTTCTATGTTTTCCAATGTGTCTACTTTCTCCAGTAGCACCTTATTGCTTTCCACCATGTCTCTCACTAAATGATAAGTTGGGTTCTTTACCAGAAATATTGTGCTTTGGTTGTCATAACTTATCTTCATAGCTCTCTGCTCAAACTCTATTCCTGAATACAACCTTTGCAACCATACTTCTTCTTTGATTCAATGAGTGGCTTCCATGCATTCAATTTTTATTGTTGACAATGCTACAACTGCCTGTCACTTATTCATCCAGTTGATTACTCCACCGAACATTTTGAACACATATCCATTGGTCGACCTCCGTCGGTCCAGATGTCCTTCCCAGTTGGCATTGACAAAGCCATGTATATTAAATTCACTGTCACCTATAGGTTTTCCTTTGTAGCATAGTCATTTGTGCCACACAAATACTTGAATACTCTCTTGACACTTATCCAATGCTTCTTCCCAGGTGTCGACATGTATCTACTCAACACTCCCACTGCATGGGCAATGTTTGGTCAAGTGTATACCATCGCATACATTAGACTACCAACCACACTTGCAAAGGGAACACGTTCCATGTACTCTATTTTTTCTTGTGTCTTTATACATTGTTCAACAGTTAGCCTTGTTTCCACAGGAATTGGCAACTTCATGAGTTTGCAATCCTACATGTTGAAACATTTCAAAATTGTTTCAATATACTTCATTTGATTCAACCATAGCTTTCTAATTTCTCGATCTCTCTTAATCTTCATTCCTAGAATGAATTTAGCTGCACCTAGATCTTTCATGTCAAACTTGGAGGATGATTGCTTCTTCACCTCCTTTATTGTGTCCATGTTGTTTCCAATCAACAACATGTCATTGACATATAAAGCTACATATATGAAATTCACACCTTCTTCTTTGGATTATATGCAGTGATCAACTTTGCTTCTCACAAATCCCAAACTAAGTATGTATGTTTCGAACTTTTGGTACCACATCCTTGGTTACTACTTTAGACCGTAAAGGGATCTTTTCAGTTTACACACCAAATATTTCTTTCCCTTACTACAAATCCTGTAGGTTGTTTCATGTAGATTTCCTCTTCCAGGTCCCCATGTAGGAATGTTGTCTTCACATCCATATGTTCTATTTCCAGATCAAACGTTGCAGCCATAGTCATTATTACTCTAATGGAAGTTAATTTTGCAACAGGAGAAAAAATCTTACCGGAGTTGAATCCTTCGACTTGGGAATATCCTTTTGCTACCAATAAAGCTTTGAATTTCTCAACTTGACCTACTGCATTCATTTTCTTCTTGAACACCCATTCGCTACTGACAAACTTTATTCCACTAGGCAACTTGACTAAATCCTATGTCTCATTCTTGTGCAAGGATTCCATCTCTATGATCATGGCATCCTTCAAGATTTTTCCCTCTGCTGAGTCAATTTCCTCCCCAATCGACTTGGGCTCATCATCGATGGAAATTAAAACAAATGTGGAATGGAAGTCGAGTGGACTATACCTTTCGACTCATTTTCTTACTCTTTCTGACCTCCTTACCACTGGAGTTAGTTGTTCCACCTCTTCCTCTAATTCAGTCGACTCATCTGAATCATCTTCTTCGTTCCTCAGTTCAAACCACACCGTCTCAGGACTATTCTCGGTCTGAACAATTTCCTCAGGCTCGGACTTACTTTCGACTTCTCTAAAGACCACATATCGACTGTACATTTTTTTCCTTGATGTAGGATCCTAGAGCTTATATCCTTTCATTCCTCCTTTGTATCCAATAAAAATACATTTGACTTCCTTCTTGTCCAACTTGCTCCTCTTTTCCTTGGGAATATGCACAAATGCATCATAGCAAAATACTTTGAGATCTGAAACTGAAGGATTCTTACCCTACCATACCTCATTTGGATTCATGTCGACTAGCGCTAATGAAGGAGACATATTCAATATGTTAGAAAAATAGGTGTGCTCGTTTCACCATAGATAATATAGTAATATTGTCACCCAACCATAGGCACAAAGGCCACCCCCGAGCACCTTAACATTGAAAGAGAGAATAATTATGGAAGAAAAACCTAGAGCCAATAGCCAACCAAGGCAACATACCTCTCTCTAGAGATACTGTACTAGGAAGAAATTTCAAACCATAACCAAAGAGAAAATCCAAGCCAAAACCGAAAATGTCAGTTGCAACAGCTGCAGCTACAGCTCCTCTCCAAACTTGTGCACCACTGGTCTTATGCAGTTGTGAGAGTGACAATGACAAATGAGATCTAGAGCCCTTTTATTTATAGCCCTCCAAGTGACCTAACTAGGCTGACTTCTACTTTTGGAGGCTAATAACTCAATAATAAATATTCTCTTGAGCAAACTTGTCTCCTAGGGTTATTATCCAACGTTTATGGTCCAATGATTGTCCTGGACCATTTTCCACAGGGAGAATGTCTATCCACCAGTAATTTGTCTTTCCTAGACTATTTTCTTCCTGGAGAATGTATGTCCATCAACATATTGACTATCCATATAGTTGGTAATCATCTACAACACTAGTGATAGTCTCCATGGAAATTAGATCAATGTCATTCAATAGAACACAATTGTGTCTATCCATAGTAGTGCACAACTACTATCTGGTGGTACACAACCACACCTAGTAGCACACGACTACTAACTAGTGACACATAGTCACAACCAGTGGAATGCATCCACCACAATGGCATACAACTATTTTCCAGAGACATAGAGTCTCCACAACAATCATATCATCTAATATCAACATGCATAACAATATCATGATACAAACTCAGTCATCTGGGCCATTCTTCCACTCACATCTGTGAGATCTAGAAGAGCATCTGCACTCAGAAAGTAAAACATCAACACTACTAAATTTGAACGTTTTTGCGACGAAGTAGCGATGAAGTTTTGTCGGAATAGGATCGTTGTTGCGACCAAGATGATTTTTTTTTTCATCGGAATCAATTCGTCAATCTAGTGACCACACATGGATCTTCGTCGGTCTAGAGAACGGGAAAAGAAGCCTATTCACAATAGGGAAAAGTTACCATTCATCAGTCCATCAACCAAGATTAGTCGGTCTAGCGACCAACTTTAGTCACAAGCCTTGTTATCATCTCTAAGGAAAACATAACCTTGGTCACTCTAGCAACCATAATTAGTCGGTCTAGCGACGAATATTAGTCGGTCTAACGACTAATATTAGTCACAAGAGGGACCAAGAAAACCCTGGCAAACTTAGTCAATAAACCACGGTAGAACGATGACGATTAGTCGCTAGACCGACCAACCCTAAAGCTAAAAAGGTCAAACTTTGCGACCAAATGGCTATACAAGCGACGAACTTGTTCGTCGCTAAAGAAACTAATGTTGGGGTTTTAAAAAAAAATATATGCCATTCACACAGGAATAAGCCCAGACTAGGAAGATACAGAAGCATACTTTCATTATGTACTTGGGAGCTGGCACTGGAGTCAACCCCCTAATGGTACTCAATACCAGTGATCCAATTTACCTTATCATTTCTAGATGTAAGCACCCTTGTGATAAGTCTCAATCCATGCTAGGGGATTTAATATCGAGCCTCAAATTGTGGAAGGTGAATCTAGAGAATTGGGTGGAGGAGATTACACAGCATCAGACCTCCCTTACGGAGTAGTTGGGCACTATTAAATCGAAGGAATTCCTATTAGATGTGGAAAATCAATGCCTAAGAGAAAAATCCAGGGAACAAGAAGCTGAAATTTAGAAGCTACAATGACATGTAAAGAAGATGGAGCATGAGAAGTCACCCGGGTTGGCATTCTATAGGCACAAGTACATTTAGAAGTCTTCAATGGGTTCTCTCCCAATAACAAATATGTCACTCAATGAGGACCAAAAAATGGAGCATCCACGTTGTCAATAGGCTTAGAGGTCAAATACTACCCATCCACCAACTACTGGAAGAGTTGAAACTAGAGTGCAAGGCCATGGAAATTTTCATGTTTTTCTATAAATGATTTGTAGGGTAAAATTGTTTTGTTAGTAGGCCTTGATAGTCCTTCTATTGAAGGTTAGTATCATTAAATTCAATACTAACTCTAAGGAGACTAGAATGTTCACATTCTACCAAAATTTACAAAGAGTCAAGAAGGAAACCATAATATAGGAAAAATAAAAATTACAATACATCTCAAAAGGACATTGTGAAGATAAAGGAATACTTTCAAACTTGTTTAGTAGAACTCCTGATGGCCTCTTCTCTGAAGAAGAAAAAGAACAATTAAAAAATATTGCAAGAAATAAAGATGAAAATTTTTTAATGGGAGGAGGAAAAATAGAGGTTAAAGAGCAGAGCAGTATGACTATCTAAAGGTGATGAACACACATTCTTTCAAAATCATTCTGAAGGGAAACAATACAGAAATATAATTTGGAAAATGCCCGAGCCAAATGGAAGAAATAACCTCAAAGTTATGTGAACTTGCAGATATGAGAGTAGTTCTTTCAGTAACCTATTTTAAGCTCCAGAAAGGGACAACATAGATGAAATTATGCCATTTAAAAAAAACAGCAGTAGTGTTTCCAATACCCATGCCAGTTTCAAAATTTTATAGTCAAAATATTGAGCATCAAGACTCAAGAATATAACTATCAGTTGTTCAATGAGTCTATTTCCCTAGAATTAAATGATCAATATCAGTAAATATCTTGAAGACAATACTCAAGTAGTAGATAGTAAAAAATATATTCAGGTAATGTCCCGAAGACAAGCACACAGTTGGCTTGTGAAATCAATATGGCAATGTAATCAAGTATCAATAGAAGGCCAGGGTCTCATAGGGGTTATGGAGTCAAGTACAAGATATCCAATTATGATGAGATGACCTCAGGATAGGATATCCTGAGGTCTATCTAAGTATTCAGATAATCCAATGATAACTCTTTAATGTAAACTCATTTAAAAGATATTCAATGAATGATTCAAGGAAATGTATGTGACAACAAGATATTCACTTAATTGTGGAAATGACACATGTGTTTGTGTTTGTATACAATGCCTAGAGGCTGATGCTTTCAATTTCAACAATAATGCAAGTATTCAAATTATTAAGATCAATCAATGACTAAATTTTAATGATATACACAATTGCATAATAGAGCACAATAATTTTCTTTGAAGTATCTATGAATTTGATCAAACTAATTTGAAGACATCAATATTTCAAAGCCAGAAAATGTTTCATGTGTGTCAATCCAATCATCCAATAGTATCCTTCTCAGTTCATTACATATCAGAAGTTGGGATTGTCTATTTGACTTCAATTCAATATGTATCAGTCCTACTTGTCCTAAATATGAAAATGCAAATGATATGTAACCCCTCCAAATGCACACAAGTTAAGATTTTTAATGTTGCTTATGTATGCAGATTGTAGGTTATGTTCCCTATGAATTATCTCTGTCAAAAACAAATTAAATGTGGCTGGGAATGACTATGTTCACACAATCATAATTGAAGGTTTTAATATGATTTTGGGTGGAGAGTTTGGGTGGCGTTTTAGGTAGAGTGACTATGAGGTATGTGAGTTTGTTTTTAGGGGTGTGTTAAAGTGGAAGAGGGTCTTAAATTAAGACTTTAGGACAGTTAGCAGTAAGGGTTTCTGTAGGTAGCCATGGGGTGTCTAAATGTTTAGGATATAGGGTTAATGGCTTTGTGTTAGGGAGATAATGGCCTAGGCATGAAAGGGGATATATCCTAGGGTGAGATAGTATGAAAATAGGTCAACGTTAGGTAGGTTGGGGCTGCAAAAATAGCTTAGGATAGTCAAATGGTATATAGTCCTCAGGATGGACAAGAGTTTTTAGGATAGTAGGAGAGAGGCCTAGATATCTTGCGTTAGGAGTCTAATAGTTTAGAGTGGTAGCTAGGTTAGGGTAGGTTGCTAATGAATATGAACAACAAACTTCACAAGGAGTGTTTTCCAAAGGAAATTCCTTGAAACACTTTTAATATTTACCATTCCAATAAAGTTGTGTTCAAACCAAGCATGTGTATTATTAATGTCAACACCACCTAAGTAGAAATTCTTGATCTTCTCAAAATGTTGACATATAAGAAACTTATTATTAATTGGACCTAAGTAATGCCTCCCTTTAAATGAATATTATAAATAACTACAAAAAAAATTGATCCCCATTTTACTAAATGTATGGCATGTTTCTTTCCTTTGGGGAGCTTCTCAAGGTGCAATGGATATTTTCTTTACAAATGAAT
>ML785043.1:203314-235837 GCA_009831015.1 Picea engelmannii | reverse complement strand
GATAAAATGAGTTAGGATTCTCTAGTATGGATACCAAAAGAAGGTAGAGAGAGAATTGCAAGAGTGTCGGTAGTAGAGGACATAAATGAAGTGTTGACACAAAGGGTGGATATCTTATATACACAAACAAAAGGAAACTAGGTCTTCTGTTTTAACATAACGAAGAAGGGACCACCAGTGTTGAACACAACACACCCACCACTCAGAAAAACAAAGTGGAATACTTTTCACACTCAAATATTGCAATTGTAGATATCCAATTCATGGATGCAAAGATGAATCATCCTCAAAATATAATTGTATTTATACTTACCCTAAAATTACAACAAAAGTGGATAACATAGGCGATGACACCAAAGGTAGACATAGACAGTGAAATAATAAGCAAACAATATCACCTTGGAGAGAATTGGTTAAAAAAAGAACACATTCATCAGATGGACAAGGGGTTCTAGTATTAAAAAGGGCATTCCTTCCACTCACGGGGCATGTGGAATGGAATAGGAACCTTGATACTGGATTGTTTTAAATATCCTATTCATAGTTTGGACAAAGACAATACACACATCATTATTGAACTCAATTGAACGATAAGAATTTCTTCCCATTGCTACAATTAATCACCACACAGCACATAAATCTAAATTATGGAATCAACTAGGACTCAAATCCAAATTTAAGAAAAATATCATTTCCTTATTTATGATAAATGATTATAAGTTGCACTTAACTATAGGAAACATAATTACAATTGTGTGCTTGTCACAGGTTCGACTATATCATTAGCTCAAGGAAATATTTAATAAACAAGTGACCAAAAGAACAAACCCACACAAACATGGTGACAACAACAATTGCAAGGTATACTTATATGAAACTTAGTATCTAAATCTAGTTAGAAGGAACATGATCCAAGTTATTGGCTTTAGTCAGTTAATTCCCTAGATGAAAAATACAGAGTAATTTTGGAGACAACCAATCACAGTTACAATGGTATGTTGTTCTAGACATTGCAATAAATCAAATGATATATTTATCGCCCCAAAACTTCCAAGAATGGGGGATTGTGTCAAAGTGAATCTATATCTAGCATTAAAATGGTGGGATTGTCTTTGTAATAGTTGTGTCAGTCCTAAATTGAGTGCCAAGTTAGTAGCTTTAGTAGCTTTAGGGAGCTATATAGATTAGGTCTAGATGTCTTGCGTACTAAGAGTCTAGGATTGCTAGGATTAGGATGTAGGTTAGGTTTATGGTAGGCCAAGGTATGTAGGGGTAACCTAGGTTAGGTTAGGAGGTTCGAACCTCCTAGGAAGAGAAAGAAGCATATGAAGAGGATGATGAACATCAAAGTCACCGCATTCAGTGTGTACTACATTGATTTAGGCTAGAAACAGTGTTGGCTAGAGAGACGTACCTTGGGGATTGTTCCCACCGCCATGCATCCTTAACACTCGTGGAGTCAGCATAACTTTGTCTTCTTAAATTCAAATTTCCTAAAAAAAATCATTGATCTCCACATTCATTACAAAATATCATGATAGTCATAAATCAACCAAAAATCACCTTAAACTAGTCCTTAACAAGATCCATACCTTTGAGTGATGGGGTGCCTCCAATGTTGCTCCTCTCCATCCTGCGATTCATCACATGACTTAATTATATTTTATAATAGTAATTAAATATGTAACAACCTCTACAAATTAATGACTAAAGACGAATACCTGAATGATCTTCTCTTCGTTTCGAGAATAAATTATTCTCTACTCAACATGACCAACCATGTGAAGGTGGAAGCTCTTTTGGCCCCTCCCCCCCTCTCACGTCACTCTCATTTCCCCATACCCAATCTATCTTGATTTTACAACTATAATTAGAAATGACAGTAACATTAAATGTAAGCAAAAAACATTCATCGCCATGTGCTAAAACAAAAAAACATGAAAGCAAATAACATTCATGACATGTAGGAAAACAAAATACATTACATTGGACCAGAAATATATTGGATTTATATTAATAATAAAATGTCTAATCATTTGTTTTTTTTCTTCTTCTTCGTCTTGGTCTCCATGAAAGAACAAATTAAGTCATCATCATAATTTAACTTACCCCCCACAATTATTGGGCCTTCTTGAAGTGTTGCATCATCAGTACTCAACACCTCACGCCATGATGAACTTCTAGTATTTCAGCGTGGAGGTTGAGGATGCGCATGGGCATCAACTGCTGCAACGAAAAAAAAATTCAAGTGATATTGTTATTCACTGTTCCTAGGGAAATTTAATTAATACAGATTTAATTACAATGTTTTATACCTGAATTAGTCGGTGCAATAGAAACAGTAGTTGGTGGCCGCATTGTTGTTTCTGCGCTTGTTGATCTCTGCTCTCGATCGGCATCTACATGATCTGCCATATGAAACAATAAAATTATTTAGTACAGAATATACCCTAAATATTAATACTCATTTAAAAATGGAAAAACATTAAAAATGTGTGCATACCACTATGTAATGGTCCTTCGACAAAAACGCTTGAATCACTATGGGGGTCGGGATGTAGTTCATCGGGTACATCAAGAGCATTGGTAGCATTGTTACTCTCCTACGAATGTGGAAAAGACACACATTATTTTACATTTTAAATGAATAAAAAATATATTTTACATTACAAGTGATCAATGAGTAAAAATTAATCGACAAGTTTTAATTTCATTTTATTTACCATGTCCTCCAGAGAGACACATGGCAATTTCCCCAAGCTTCTTCGTCGTGCTACCACGCCATCAAAACCCTGTGTGAACCCGACCTTTAGATATTCTTTTGTGGCTTCGTCGTTGAACAAATCCCCCTGCATTGAGCAATATCAAAATCATTAGTCACTATCTGCAATGAATTACATATTTTGTGACGATGATAAAAAAAAAGTAAAATATTTAGGCACTTACATCCCGTGCCTTCAATCTCCCATAACCACCTTGGCCCAGTTTATGTTGGTCATGTTTGTCTTATCTTGCCTTTGTTGCCTTGGTAGTGTCTTGGAGTCTATGAAATATTTTGAAATATGTTAGATATCAATTGTTTTCCTCGTAAAGTAAACAAAAGACCATCATAGTAAATTGAAAACACCTCTTACCTTCCAGAGCCAGGTGGTTTCTTCCCTTGTGCTTTCATCGCTAATTCTCTTGCATCAAGAATAATTTCTTTCCACTCCCTCTCGAGAACAACCAAAGGGCATTCTCACTTGGGGTCCTGTACTAATTTATCCCTATACGCCTCTCTAACATGTTTCAAATGCTTTCTGATCCTTTTTAGGACTTCCATCTTATTGAACGAGTCACCAAACTCGCCAACCAGTCTGGAGATAAGAAGGATTTTCAGTTTGGAATTTTGTCAATTCCATCGTAGTCGAATGGTCAGCCCAAAAAGTTCTAATGCATATTCATGCAAACTATTGTAGAACACATTGTTTCCTGTAAAACATTGTCATCATTAGTAATTGAAATCTCACTGATGTGTGATTGTTTAAACAATTACATAACATGAATCTCGATAAAGACATATATTAAATACCTGGTAGTTGTACTATTTTTAGAGGAACCATGTCCTGGTCGACCAAAAATGATACCGTTGGTGTTCCTGTGCTTTGGATACATGTAGCACCAAGGTAACAATCAACGAAAGAGTGATCAGTTCCATGTTCATGTACACCACCTACACGATCTGGCATGTGTTGTGGGGGTGTGGCATCATCCCTAGAAGGTATAGAATAGGTCTTATGCGGCACACTTGGGGTGGAAAATAGCCTCGTGGCTACATGGCCATGTGGGTTCGCTGTTGCAGTCCTGTTGCTGCTACCAGGACCTTCCCCTTTCCCTCTCATCGATCTCACAAAATTCTACAATGAGAAATATGTGTTAATTGCATATATCAAATTACAAAATTTAAAACCAAAAATTCATATTGTTAGATGACATGACTTACCCCATATTTTTCTATCTTAATGCGTAATTCAACTATCCTTAGGAAATCCTCATCTGTTTTCGGCCCAGCAATGCCCAAATCCCAGAATTTCCTATTGGCCTTTCTTAGGGACAATTCTATCGTCTGCAAGGGGTCTCTAGAATCAAATATCTCTTCATCGCTTATATATTCATCATTTTCGGTCAATGTGGTGCTAGGAACAGGGCCTTTGCCCCAATCAATATCTTTTCCATGCTCAGGGCCTTTGCCCCGATCACCACTCTGGCAGAATTTCAAGAAGAATGTTAGTACGTGCAAGAAATATTAAAAAAACAATATATGAAATAATGGAATATTGGCAAATGTTATCAAATGAAACATTCAAACATACAAATTAGAAAATATTTGGAAATGAAACATCGAGCAAAAATTAGCAAATGGAAGATTCAGAAATAAAATAAAATTTCGTCACAAATGAAACATTCACAAATTAAGTAATCCCTTTTTAAGTTTGGGTATAATGGGTTTTTTACCGTATCAAAAGAAGATGTTCCTGGGTCGAATCGATTCAGATTGTAATCGACCAGCAACTCTTTGTTTGTCGTTATTGTTTTCACCACACATACAAATATCCTATTACCTTCACGCTCCTCAAAAATGCAAATGGGTTCCTTTCTTGTCATCCCAGGCCTTGTACTGTTTATAAGACCTGCAATATTCCCCAATGCCTTTGGCCTTCCATCAATATACATAGTCACTCCTTTATTTTTATTATTGTCTTTCAGCTGTATATAATTTGCGGTGAGTGAGTATCTCTGCATACTAGGCATATATTGGACCAGCCTCAACCACACTCCATAAGTGTAACATGGTCCAACATACTCAAACAATTCAACCAATCTGCCATATTTTACCTTTATGTCGTCCATGGAGAATAAACCAAGGCCATGGATGGATGACGGAGCAATGTGATACATCCTCTCATTAACACAGAAATTGGTGTCCAACTCTGGCAGCTCCTTGGGTACCCATTGTTTTAGTAGGTGTTTGTACCTCAAGGGAACCTCGATGTCACCTATGCTCTCATCGTCATAAGAGCATGATCCTCCTTCAGCAATAAATAATTTTGTGCGCCTACCAAGCTTTCTTCTGACCTTTTCACATCTAGTTGATTTCGCCTTGTTACATGTGTTGGATATGTGTTCCCTTGTCCCTCTCGAAATTTCATCCCTCGAGCTGGATGATAGGTCCGATAGATACATATTTGGTTGTACATAAACTCCATCGAAGGAGAAGGAAACGTTAGGCCAACGATCTTCATATTATAGTATAGCTAAAGATAAACATTGAAAAGATAACTTGACATGTAAGACTTTTGCATCTAGGGTTGGAGCCCAACCTCTGAGAAAACACAAAGTATTTCTTCACTCGGTATTTTGGGTAGGTGTTGGGCCAAGAGAAAAAAATATATTAAATGTTGCATAAAAGAATCATGTTGGGTGGGAATTGAGCCAAAAGAATTAAATGAATGCTTCCAAGATTTCTTGGGGTGGAAGGAAGATCTCAAAATAACCCAACGCTATACATCAAATGAATCTGGGTGGGAGGGTAGTCTCTAATGAACTAGATCAATGTTGATGTTGAAGATGATTGTTTTGTGTGGGTGTTGAGATAAAGAGAACCAAAACTACTACCAAAGAGTAGCTAAGGTAGAGGAGTAGACCTCAAGTAACTCGAGCTATATGAATTGAGTTTGTTCATAAGTATAAAGTTTCATTATCCAATATTATGTGTGCTAGAAAAGTGTAGGTAAATATTTAGATGATTCGTTGCTGTGGAAACTACTCATGGAGAGAATGACACCATGTCTCAAATTGCATATGTGCAATTTTATCTTGTTTGATCTCTAACAACTACATCAGAAGAGAAATCTATAAAACATATATACATATATATGAGTTATGCAGTTGTTGAGTTAGATTGCTAGAATAGGTTGTTGGATGAGGAAGAACAAAACCAAACCAATGCCTAGAGATAGGTGTCCAAAGTAGATAGATTTGTGTGCATAGGACATGCATCAATTGCAATGTACCCAACATAGAACCAGTTGCAATTGTATTCTTTCCCATGATCGAGAAGTGCAAAATTGATATAAAAAAGTGGTAATTATATCTTTTCAAATGCTAAAGTGGTAATTTCATATAACATAGGGATTATAAACTTATAATCTAGGAAGGATTTCTTATGTACAAAATCTGGTTGTTGTTGTCTTACCATAGAGATATATGAGTTGAGAGAGAAATGTCATGGATAAGAGCCATGAGAATGGAGCTCATGAAAACTGGTGTGTAAAAGTGAAACAATCAACTAGAGTGAGGGTGTAGGAAAAGTGTGTTGATCCACCTACATGATTTGACTTGAATAAAGCCATGCGAAAATTCTACATAATGAACCTCCTTTATTGTTGGTTTATCAATAAATGTGCAACCAAATCATTGTATCAACATGACACTATATCAGTTCGTGGAGCATAATTGTTCTAGGGAATAGGTGTCAACAACATGGCTCCGCTCTCATTTTCCCTTTGTATTAACCCCTCCAACCCCCTACCCCTTCGGATACTCCTTGTACCACCATATATTTTCATGAAAGGGCCCATGATATTCCTCTATGCTACTCACCTCTGAGAGATCCTTCCACCATTATCTAGTTTCAAGGCCCTCAGATCAACCACCTCCAAGTATGACTGCCTCTCCTTGGTTATTTGGGAAGTGGCCCTTAGCTCTTACCCCAACACCACTAACTCCCTCACTCTCTCTAATTCCATTTTTGGTCCCATGAACAAGTCGTGCAATGAGTGCAAAGTTGCTCTAATTCCACTAGCTCTTAGTCGATCTAATTCCATTTGGGGGTTTAGGGTTTAGAGAATATTTTTGCAGCACCATTTTCGGGACATTGTGGGTTTCCTTCATACCTTCAAAAATCCTGGGGTCAACAACATACAAGTCGAAATTTTCCATAATGCAGATCAAAATTGCCATAACAAAGATTCGCAATTGCCATAATGCAGGTTGAAATTTCCATAATCCAGACAAAAAAATTAGGAATCCCAATATCCAGAAACATTGCTTAGAAAGGAGGGTTTCATACCATGGTTTTTTTCCAGGGAATTCTATGGAATCTCCATAAGAAAAATTTATCCCGTGTGCCCTCCTTCTCTGTGCGCCTCTCCCTCCTTCTTTGTGCTCCTCTCCCTCCTCTGTGTGCCTCTCCCTCCTTCTCCCCTACTACCCTCCACTATGTGTGTGTGTGTGCCTCCTTCTCCCCTACTACCCTCCACTCTCTGTGTGTACGTGCAGCTATTCGCACCAGTTCAAAAATATGAGCGCGATAGTCGTGTAGTGATAGTGTAGTTTGATTTTGGTTTGGTTTTTTTTTTTTTATATATTGTTATCACCCCATAAAATATGGGAATCAACTTATGACTTGGATATTATTGATATTATCTTTATCTAGTGTTCTTATTGGAGATTCATTTTTCATTTTTCAAAAAGAAAAGAAAAGAAAAAGAAAAGAGGGAAAAAAGAATTGAAACAAAGCCCCATGCAATAACAGTGACTTGGTCATACCTTTCAAGCATGATCAAGTCCTTCTTAATTTTCAATGTTGATAGGCTAGTGAATGCATCTGATCAGACTGTCTAATCCTGGTCAGATATCCCATAGGTTAGAGCTAGTGAATACATCTGATCAGACATCTAATCCTGGTCAGATAGCCCCTAGGATAGAATTAGTGAATAAGTCTAACCAGACTGTCTAATCCTGGTCAGATATCCCTTAGGAAAAATAACGTCTTAACCCCACAGTTTAATCTGGGTTATTTATCTTGCGAGACTAGGTCAGGGTGTAGATTAATTGCTTTGCTTGCCTTGCCCAAATAAAACCCACTCGAAGAGAACGCTACATCAAGTCTTTCCTTACCTTAGGATAGTTGGAACAAGGTCCCCTTGGTGGTGTCTATGAAAAAATTGAATAAATCCCATGAGAAAGCGCTAATCCTAAGTTTTTCCTACACATGACATTTGTCGCTCCCGACCTATGCTTCGTTCACCTTTCAATGGTCCAGATCACAGCGCTTGGATCAACGGTTCATATAGCATTCCAGACCCCCCCGCCCGTTCTGCCTTTAACGGAGGGGGGGGGGGGTCCGGAATCGGCGATAATCTTTGCATAGATCTGGACGGTCCAGAACAGAGTGCGCAAATCCACGGCTCACATAGGATTCCAGACCCCCCCCCTCCATTCTGCCTTTAACGGAAGGGGGGGGGTCCGGAATTGGTTATAACGCAGGCGCAGATCTAAACGGCTCTAAGCGGAGCGCTTGGATCGACGATCCACATTGAATTCTGGACCCCCCCCTCCGTTCTGCCTTTAATGGAGGGGGGGGTCCAGAATTGGTATTAAAGAGCGAGCTAAGATCTGCGGTCAGAAATCCGGCGCGCAGATCAACGGATCACGATGGATTCTGGACCCCCCTTGGTGTTCTGCTTTTAATCAAAGGGGGGGGGGTCCGGAATGAATATTCCTCACGGCAGGCCCCCTTGGTACTTGTGTCATTGTTTTATTGGTCCATAGGTCCCATCCTCCACATGATGTCCGACACCCCGTCGCCCCTGAACGTCATCCTCCACTAAGTCCACTTGTCCCACTTGCTCCCGGGTCGAAGTCCCATCCCGTAATTGTTGTCAGTCCACGTTGTCAGTACCATAACCCCCTTCATTCATGGACAGCCTCCTTTGGCGACTTTTACCCCCAATCACAAACCTCCACGCCAGTCATCCGTATACTCTGGTCACAGTCACCTGCCATATCACCCCAAGTGGCCCGTTGTCCATTAATAACTGGATAACATACCCGTTGTCACGCTGACCATTTTCCCGCGTCCAACCGACCCATTTTTTAATAAAACAATCGTTTCCATGTGTATTCGTTATTCACCCACCGCGCCAGAAACCTTCTTTTCCTCCATTGCTCCCTGCATCGTTTTCACCTACAGTCAGTCGACCCCACTAACATATTGTTTGTTGCAGGTACAGTTGTTGAAACGGTGTCTAAGACAAAGCAAGCTGAAGAGGAAGAGAATCCGTTCATTCCTCCTCTGGTTGACCTAGATAAAATCCCTCTAGTTGACAAAGATCACTTGATAGCGGACACTATATGCAGTTTTGACTTCTCTGATCTACAGTCATGGCTCCGGGAAGTTTTCCTGGACCAAAGTGACGAAATTGGGCTCTGGGAGTCCAATTTGCCCCTCTATCTGTTCCCCCAAATTCACCATTTCCCAGAATTTGCCCTCAAATGCCAAGCCCACTACGTCCCCGACCAGAAAGCCATTATTTCTTCGTCTGGAGACATCCTCTTCTTCATCACCCCAGAAGATATCGACCAGATGATGCAAATTACCCGCCCAGAATCTGCGTCCCCATTCAACCTAGAAATCCTCACTGAGCTTTATCAAAAAATGACCTTCCCGTAGAGAGCTCAGATAGTTGAGCTTTTCCTCCCCACTTCCGCTCCACTCCCATCCACCAATCCCCTGTACCCTTCCTCTTTGTTTTCCACCAAAGGAAATCAAATTATTTCTTCCCTGTGTGCCCTTCTTGGGTACTATTCCGATCAGTGGGTAGACGAACCCATCCAGGGTTTTCTATCTATCTTTTCAAATGACGAGCAGTCGACCACGCAGTTCAACTACAGCGCTTTCCTAGCCAATAACATCCATGAACAATTGGTGAATTTCACTACAGAGGGCATGTTCAGGTATTCATCAATTATGGCTTACATGTTCGTCTACTTCCAAGCAGACAGGTTCAATTTCTCCATGCAGAAGATGGACGCCGACGGGAGGTCACAGCCAGTCACGACATGGACTTCTCTTCTGAAACATAATTCTGTCGAATACGACTTCACAGAGTTCATTGATCAGTTTTACCACCCTATGGTAAGTATGTTGAGTGGCATGCCTAAGCCACGAATAAATGACGAAGTCCGGAGAATTCTACACCTCTCGGACAATGCGAAGACAGGAGACTGGTACTTGTATCAGAATCACTCCGAGATCCAAGTTTATGGGTGCGAGTTGGCACCGTACAGGCTTCTGAGATATATACCGGTAAGAATTTTCGCATTGGAATATATTAGACAAATTATGAATTCTAATGATATTCACTTTGTTTCCCTTAAAAAGAAGCAACAACTGCGGATTAAAGGGCAGATAGGCTCTTTCATCTGCAATAGTAGAGGCACGGGTGATGAAGCAGACAAAATGTTAAGGCAAATGAAATTCCTTACAAGTTTCACCTGGCATTATGATCCCTGCGGGATCATTTCTGAGATGAGGGTCAAAAATAAGAATGCCCCATATGCGCATGAGCCCAAGTCGGAAATCGATAGATTTTCTAATCAGACAGAATGGGAGCTTGATACGTTGGTGGACGCAGAACCAGTTGTCGGGATGGAAAGGAAGGTACCCTCAACAAGCGCACCCCCCACTGCTACACCTCAGAATCCCAAGGAAAAGAGGCCCCGAAAAGAATCGTCTTCTCCTGTAACATAGGTGTCTTCGGAGAAATTTAAGATGCACGCCAAAAATCCAAGGACAGCTCCAACGACAGGCACGACAGTGGAGCAAGAGATTACAACCACCGCAGTGGCCACCCCAGGGGTCAATCCCACCAGTCTACCTTTCGGCTCAAGTCAGCACAAGGCATTAACATCCGCTATAAAATCCACAGACTCTCCCACAGATGCTCCACCAAGCAAGACCGGGCCCAAGTTGGGAATTTTTGAAAAATATGATTTGATCAAAAAGAAAAACCAGACTCTTACTACTATCACTTACGCACAGTTTCAGAAGCAGTCATCCACAGCTCAACACAGGCTTCTTTCGGCATTCGATACAGAGAAAGGTAGGATGCATATGGCCTACCTCCAAGCACAAGTGACGGATCCCAAGGTTATATCAGATTACAAAAGAGCCACATTTGAGTTTCAAGCGAAAGACGTGCACCCAGTAGATCAGATGGATCTGCACAAGCAAATTGGGGAGATGGTTTTCCACACTTTGGCCCACGCTACAACTTCTGCTTCAAAATATCGGATAGCTTTGAGCAATGCCCAGACCCAACTGAAGATGGAGAAAATATCATCTTTCACAAAGGAAAACAAAATCAAGACATTGGAGGAGCTGGTCCTCAAGATCGGCTACGACCCTGCTAATGTCAAGACTGCCGAGGAAATGATCAAAAAGAAAAATGCTGACATCGCTTCCTTAAGGAAGCAGCTAAAGCTCCCTCCAACAGAGGACCCACAAACGAAGGAGATAGTCAAAAAAGAAGGGGAAAAGGATGAAATGCTGAAATTACTCATGGAGCAGAATGCTCAGTTAAAGGAGATGGAGGCTGAGATGGAAAAACTGCTAAAAGAGAGAGAGCAGGCCAATACAATGGAAGGCATCCCCCTAAGTGCTATCCCAATTGCAGGATTAAGCACAGCAACAGTGACAGCCATTCCATCTGCAACACTACCAGAGGGAACAATAGACCTGGCCAAGTCCATGGAGAGGATGAACCTACAAGAGTCAGAGATCAGCAGACTCAAGAAAGAAGTGGAGAATCTCCAAGAGCTAAAGACTTCTTTCCAGATAAGTCTGGCCAAAGAGAAACAAGTGAATGAGCAAATTAAGAAGGAGTTACAGCAACTCCACAAACAGACAATGGCTGGGAAGACCTTGTCTGAGGTCAAAGAGATTGTGTGGACCGATATTTCCAAGTCCATAATGAAATCTGGCCAATGGTTCAAATTATGTTTGAACAAAATGAGTTGCTTGAGAGGAGCAAACAGGCAGTGGAGAAAATCAGAATGGAGTTGGGAGACATGCCAACGCAAGCTAATGAAATCATAAGGTTCCTGAATTCAAAGACCAGGGAGGAACTAGAAGAATTGAATATCGAGGACAGGACAGAAACTATATTGGAGGTGAAAAGAGTTCTGACCAAAAGAGGCCTCATGCTTCAGCTTGAGGAGAAAATCCAAGTTATGGATCAAGGAGTGCAGAATTTTTTCCACAAGATAGATGCTCTGCAAAGGAAGGGCCTTCCTGGTATGAAGGTCATTAATGACAAATTAATGACACCCCCTGATTATAAGAAAAGGTTGGCTGAAGTGTCCAAGGACAATTCAAAGTTTGCAGGTGTACAGGGAAGCATCACAGGAAAGGAATTCATGGATGCCTTGCAGTTGGATATTAGTATCTACCACGAGATCAAGCACATATTCGTCATCAAGACCACATTTGCTAAGTACACAGACATGGATGAAGTGTACAGGAGATTGCTTAAATTCACAGTGCGAGGTCATATCAAATGGAAGGAGCTGTGTGATCTACTAGATTAGCATATGAGCTGACACGATCCAGTCACTTGTCCAGTCAGAAGATGATGCGAAGACGCCTTGCCAATAGCCTACCCCTGAAGCTCAGCAAATAGTTGTATCGAGTCATCTAAGCAGTTTTGATTTGTTAAGTTAGTTATGCTAAAAATAGAATGAGCACGCCCTAATCAGTTATGACAGGAACGTTTGTATTTTGACTTATAAATACTTCATTTTTCAATGTATTGAGGTTTGTTGATTAGCACACCCTGTCGCTATCAAACTGTACTATTTTTGAAGAGATCTACCATTAATAAAGAAGAGGCACTTTACAGGATTCTTGCGCATGCTCACTGGTGATGTGATTTTCTTAGTTAAATGTTCCTTTTTCTCCGTATTCATTCTGTTTGTTGAATTTAATCTTTATGAATAGCGTTACGTTGCAGGATTTATCTTTGATACCTTGTTTCCGATTCTAGGGATTTAAATGTTTATCTTCTAATACCTTCGATTAAGAAATTCTTAACTTCTTGTTAATTGAAGTTATTTTCCTCGTCTTTTCCTCTGTCCATCATTTTAATTACTAAAGATCCAGTGAGGGTGTTATCTCGCCTTGTGAAGGTTTTCTTTGGCATTTCTGGTTGTATCTCAGATTTGATTAAATACAGACCCCATAGCCCAATGGATGTGTAGTTTGTCTCAACCAACTTCAAAAACCCTTTTACAACAAAACAAAACTCGTGCCTTTACCTAGCCTAATATCTGAAATTAAAAACAAAGCTAAATCACATAGAGAGATCCCTCTCTGAAGCTGGAAGGGCTAGATCCCATCTTTGAAAGCGGTTGGTTAAGGTTACTTTCGTAGATTTCTTCTTTTTCAACCTCTAGGAAATTTACCAAGTGCTAACATAAATGGCGACTCCACTGGGGAACGAACTAAAACTGAATACCTCACTTTTCTTCCCCTAAAGAAAGTTTGACTCTGAGAAGAAAGTAATGATTAGAGGCTGATTAACTCTGTACATATTATTTTCAGAATCTCCCTTTAAATCTTTTCCCCCTTTTAATGTTCCTCTATGATTGTTCCTGCAGTAGTACAACCTAATATTGAGCCCGGACTAGCGAATCAAACGCATATTGAGTCAAACCTTTTTGACCTAATCCTCAAAACTGCCAACAACCGAGAAGAACTCGAGCGTTCATGGGCAGCCATTGAATGAGACATAGCTACTCAGGAACAAGTGGAAGCTAGACGACGTCAGCGTAGAAATCGCCCCTAGTTTTCCTTCACCAGGGAATAAAATAATAAAATATATATATATATATATATATATACAAAAACCACAAAGATTTCTGGCTCCCAAGAAAGTTCACACTCAATCTCATCCAGACCCAGAACCCTCCACAACGATAGATAATCCCGAACAGTTGTTGAGACGAAAGGCCTTAGCTACCAGTCCACCGAGTTATACTCCTCTTCACAAGTCTCCTTCCTTTTCTGGAGAACCAGATATCTTTCAAAACCTTGATCTTGATCTTTTCCCGTCACGAAACCTTGTTAGAACACGGTCTGAAACTTTTGTGTCTAATCTCGTCTTCGACCCAACTACGTTGCAACCTCAAACCCCCGAAGTCTTGTCTCCTGCGACTGAACTACACATCACCACCTCAGTCCCGTCCAGTCCTTCATCGACTTCTCCTTCCATCGCTACCTCTCCAATCACCCAGGTCATCATCCCACCTCCTCCACTCATCATGGCAGCTCGATATGCAACTTTGGTGTTGGCTGCACCACTACATGCCATGCCCCAAGACTACCAGACTAGACTTCCACAGTTCGATGCAACTGGAACATTGAACGCGCAACAACATGTGGATAAAATGAACGACTACTTGGATCTGCAGTAAGTTGACGAAGTTGACATTCAAATGAGACTGTTCGCCCAGAGTCTGACAGGAGACGTCAAAAAATGGTTCAAAACCTTACCTACCGCATCAATCCCTAACCTTGTCGCATTCCAGAGAAGTTTTCTTGACAGATGGGAGGTAAAGAAAAACCCCCTCCAAATACTTTCAGAATACGAGAATATAAAAAGAAACCAAGGTGAGACGGTACAAGATTATTGCACCCGTTTTAACAATTTGTATAATGCAATCCCCACTGAAATTAAACCTCCCCAAGGTTTGGTGTTAATTAAATTCCCGGATGGATTCGATGCTGACATGTCTTACCAATTAAGAGAAAGAAATGTTGCCACCCTCGAAGATATGCAAAAGAGTGCTATCAGTGTGGAGGCCAATATGTTGGCAAAACAGGCACATCAACGGACGGAACGGAGAGTCACAATCAAGGAAGAACCTTCCACGTCTAACAAAGATTCCAAATTAGATACTGTAGTCAGATCATTGGCGTTATTGTTAGAAAGATCGAGCATTTCAGACAGAAATCCTCTGAGAGACGACACACCGCCTCCTCAGATTCGGAACCCCAATTTCAGGAGAAACCCTCCTCAGATCAGACAAAGAGATCCCAGAGATCAAAGGGAACAGAGAGGCCCCGATCAGTCGATCAGACCTCCTCTACAGGAAAACTATGTTGATGAAAGGGGAGACGTGATTGAAGATTTGGAGGACACCCACATTAACCTTATGGGCCTTCATGATAATGAGGCCATTTTCCTCACTCGAGAAGAGGAGGAACTTTTTCTGCTGAATCAAATAAAGGTAAGTGAGGAAACTGGAGATGAGGCACAACAGGTCCTTGAGAATGCTATTCTGAAGGGACACAGGTAGTATGATCTACGCAGCAGGAAGACAGTAGAGGCCCCACCAAAGAAGGCGACCGAAACACAGAAAACAGTCGAATCCAAGAAAACCCCTAAACCTTCTACCGAAAAGACTCCTGATAAGGTCCCTGAGAAGAATAAAGTTGACGCTCCGGTGAAGAAAAACATCACCATACTAAAAAGACCAGCACATCCCGAAGTCGCACCTGTTAATCCACATAGTACTTCGGAGCGGAAGAATATGGTAGACCCATCTAAATCAGCGAATCAGACCCGAACTCCTGTGCCTTTCAGCCTGGAGGGAGAATTGGACAAGATTAAAATTCCTATCCCACTCACAGAGTTGATAAGCCGAGGCAGTTATCGTTCACAGGTACTAAAAGCGTTAGCCATTGAACCTGACATAGGCACCAAGGCCTTGACTATTGGATCAGTGACTCATTCAGACACAGTGAACCTCACTGATGATCATCCCGAGCTCCTTTTCTGACCTGAAGTGAATGGTCAGGACGATACCGGTGATGTAGCTCCCTTTTACATCAATTTGAACATACACGATTTAATATTGCATAACGCCATGCTGGATTCAGGCGCCTCACATAATTTGATTCCTAAAGCAGTAATGGAAAAGCTGGGAATAGAGGTCACTAGGTCGTACAAATATCTCCACTCGTTTGACTCCAGCAAAGTCAAATGCATCGGTTTGATTAAACATTTGTGCGTCACCCTGGTTCAGATCCCTTCAAAAAGCATGGTAATGAATGTGGTGGTTGCAGACATCCCGCCAAAGTATGGTATGTTGTTGTCCCAGTCGTGGGGGGCTAAGTTGAAAGGAACCCTGCAGCTAGATATGTCTTACGCCACTATCCCAGTGTTTGGACAATAGAGGAGGTTATACAGAGAAACACTGATGAAGTATATGGTCAGTAGTCAAGAGAAACCTCATAATTACCCCCTTTACTCTGCCCATTCTGATTTAGATTCGTTAATCTTGTACAATGATGGGGATACTGAAGAGACAGATACTCGGCTAATAGAAGATGTAGCTAGTCAAGATGAAGGTCCAGAAAGTGGTGAGGCAGCGAAGATGGAAAATGAAATCACAGAAGATTTCCCCGCTGATTTCTGGAGTATGGATTTCGACGGGGCTGTGAGTAAAGAAGGAGCAGGAGCAGGAGTCTGGTTGCATAATCATCGAAAAAGGTATTCAGAAAATCATTCCTATAAGTTAAATTTCCACTGCTCTAACAACGTTGCCGAGTATGAAGCTTTAATGCTCGGTCTGAAGCTGTTGAAGAAGGTTGGGGCTAAGCAAATAATGGTAAGGGGTGACTCTGAATTAATAATCAAACAAATTAAAGGTGAGTATGTTGCTAAACACCCACGCCTTAGAGCCTACAGGAATGTTGTTCTTGATGCTTTGAAATGCTTTAATGAGGTTGACTTGCAGGCAATGCCAAGGGGACAGAATATTTTGGCCGACGGATTGGCCACGTCAGCAGCTTCCTGCAAGATTCCTTTCCGCCAAAATCGCTCATACACTGTTGAAGTGAAATGCAGAGCGACAGTGCCCGATAATATCAGGTACTGGCAAGTGTTTCGAAATGACGATCAAATAGACGACTTTCTGCAATGCAAGAACAATTTTGAATGTACAAACATAGATGTAGAAAATGAAAACGAGAATGTAAATAATTATGAATTTGAAATAGATAGTGTGAATAATGTAAATACGGTAGTTACAGTAGATTCAAGAAAGTTAGGAGATGACGAAATAGATGTCGATGTTTTACAATTGAAAAGCAATGTTTTACCTAGAGGGCTGGTCCCTTTAGAAGATCTGTTTGACAATGATGATGTAGCTAAGAAACCAAAAATAGAAGCCCATGGGAAAGAGGTAGAAGATTGCAATATAGGAACTGAAGAGAAACCTAGGATGGTCAAACTGTCCAAATCTTTACCCCCAGAACAAAAGCGTAAGTACATTGAACTATTCAAAGAATATTCAGACGTTTTTGCCTGGAGCTATGAAGATTTGAAAGCCTATGACACCAGCATTATACAACACAAGATTCCCATAAAGGAAGACTAGAAACCGTTTAGGCAGAAACTTAGGAGGATAAATCCCAAGTTGCTTCCCTTGATAGAAAAGGAGATTAAGAAAATGTATGATGCCAAGATCATAGTCCCACAACGTTTCTCTAAGTGGGTTTCTAATTTAGTCCCTACACGTAAGAAAACTGGGGAAATCCGACTCTGTATAGATTTCCGAAATTTGAACAAAGCATCCATGAAGGATAATTACCCCTTGCCTAAAATGGATCACCTCCTACAAAGAGTGGTCGGATCCAGTCGAATTTCTCTGTTAGATGGTTTCTCAGGCTACAACCAGGTCCTAGTTCACCCAGACGATCAGGAAAAAACCGCTTTCACCACCCCATGGGGCACTTTCATGTATGTGAAGATGCCTTTTGGTCTGATGAACGCAGGAGCAACTTTCCAGAGGGCAATGGACATCGCCTTCATAGAAGAGTCCGGTAGGTTTATTGTCGTTTACTTAGATGATGTGACAGTGTTTTCCCAATCTGATGATGAACACCTGCGACACCTTAGACGAGTTTTCAAAAAATGTAGAAGGTTCGGGATTTCACTAAATCCCAAGAAGTGTCTTTTTGGGTTAGAAGAGGGTAAGCTGTTGGGACATATCATCTCTAAAGAAGGAATCAGAATCGACCCCAGCAGAATTGAGGCCATACTAAAGTTAGAACACCCAAGAAACCTCAAAGAACTACAGTCTTTTATAGGGAAAATTAAATTTCTTCGAAGATTCATTCCTAACCTAGCCGAGCTCCTCCCAAACATTACAAACATGCTAAAAAAGGACGCGAAAATAAAATGGGATTTTGAGTCCAGGCAATCTTTCGAAAAGGTAAAACGAGCTCTTACTGAAGCCCCAGTTTTGATTAGTCTCGATTTCACTAAAGATTTCTACCTTTTTTCTTTCGCTTCAGAACATACTATAGCAGCTATATTACTGCAGAGGAACAGTGAAGGTTATGAACAACCCATAGCTTTCTTCAGCAAAGCTCTAAGAGATGCTGCCCTGAACTACAATATTATGGAGAAGCAGGCTTTTGCTTTGGTAAAGGCTATAAAGGACTTCAGGGTCTATATTCTTCATTCACACGTCATAGCTTATGTTCCAAACACGGTAGTGAAATATATCTTGACACAAGACAACCCTGATGGGAGAAGGGGAAAATGGATTGCCGTTATTCTAGAATACGACATAGAAATTAAGCCCACCAAACTGATCAAAGGCCAAGGCCTTGCTAAACTGATGGTTGAATCTAACTTTCAGGCTCTTGACATTAATTTCCTAGATGTGGCAGATGAACAGGGCGAGATGGCGACTCCAAACGTTAAAGAGGTTTTTCTCAACTCTCCATGGTATGCAGACCTTATTTTTGTTTTACAAAATTTACAAGCTCCCCCTNNNTTAACTAAAACTAAAGCTAGATTTTTAAAGTTGAAAGCTTTGAAATTCTGTATTCTAGAAGGAAATTTGTATTGGAAAGACCCTGCAGGTATTCTTTTAAATTGCTTACTCAAAGATGAAGCTGACAAAGTGTTGCAGGAGTTTCATGCAGGTGAATGCGGTGTCCATTTAAACTGGAAAGTTACAGCCAACAAAATACTCAGAGCTGGTTTGTACTGGCCCACCCTGTTTGCAGATGTACATCAGAAAGTAACAGCCTGTCATCAGTGCCAACTGTTTGAGGGTAAAAGGAAACTCTTTCCTCTACCTCTTAAACCAATTTCAGTTGAGGCTCCTTTCTAACAATGGGGACTTGACTTCATTGGAGAAATACACCCTCCATCTTCGGGCCAACATAGGTGGATTCTTACGACCACTGATTATTTTACCAAATGGATCGAGGTTGTGCCAAGCAGGCAAGCCACTGACGCTGTTATTATTAAATTTCTTGAAAATAATATTTTATCTCATTTTGGTTGTCCTAGAAAGATCATTACTGACAATGCAGCTGCCTTTCGGTCGAAGAAACTCATTGACTTCTGCAGTCATTACCACATTGGCTTGGGGAATTCCACAGCCTACTACCCTCAGGGGAATGGGTTGGCGGAATCCTCAAACAAGACTTTGGTAAATATCATCAAGAAAATGTTGCAGGAGAATAAAAAATCACGGCATGATAAGCTGGTATTTTCTTTATGGGCGGATAGACTAACCACCAAAAGTTCAATTGGTATGTCACCATACCAACTGGTCTACGGTACAGAGGTTGTGTTCCCAACCTCTTTGGGAGTCCCTTTCATGAAGTTACTTCAAGAGATGCAAGCTGAACCAAATGACTCCCAGAGACTAATCAATCAAATGATCCATTTGCAACAGACTAGAGAGGATGTTTTCAACAAAACACAGGTCATCCAAGAGAACATTAAGAAGATCTTTGACAAACGAACCAAGGAGGATGATTTCGAGCTTGGAGACCTAGTGTTGAGATGGGATGCCAGGAACGAGGACAAGGGAAAGCATGGAAAATTTGATCATCTGTGGACAGGGCCTTACATGATCCAAGATTTCAGAGGAAACATTGCCTTTTTGCTAAACAATGCCGATGGGTCAGATTTGCCAGGAGCGCCTATGAATGGCAAGAAGCTGAAACATTATGTCCCTCCTCAGTAAGAGAATTGAAGAAATCACTCTCCATTGTACATACCGTTTTAATTTTCAGTCTTTACTTGCATTTTTCTAAGTGAAGGACGGCGGTCAGTTTGTTGAAGCCCGAAGAGAAGACCCTAAGCTGCTGATCAATGTTTTTCGAAGTGTTCCTGAGAATAATACCAGATAAGGCTACTAGACAGATATGCTCGGAATGACAGGAGACTGGATTCTTGGCACTTAACAGGGAAAGTACCCTCCCCAGCTGGAGCCGCTGTTATAACCCCATAAAATATGGGAATCAACTTATGACTTGGATATTATTGATATTATATGTATCTAGTGTTCTTATTGGAGATTTATTTTTCATTTTGCAAAAAGAAAAGAAAAGAAAAAGAAAAAGAGAAAAGAAAAGAAAAAGAAAAGAAAAGAAAAGAAAAAGAAAAGAGGGCAAAAAGAATTGAAACAAAGCCCCATGCAATAACAGTGACTTGGGCATACCTTTCAAGCATGATCAAGTCCTTCTTAATTTTCAATGTTGATAGGCTAGTGAATGCATCTGATCAGACTGTCTAATCCTGGTCAGATAGCCCATAGGTTAGAGCTAGTGAATACATCTGATCAGACCATCTAATCCTGGTCAGATAGCCCCTAGGATAGAATTAGTGAATAAGTCTGACCAGACTGTCTAATCCTGGTCAGATATCCCTTAGGAAAAATAACGTCTTAACCCCACAGTTTAATCTGGGTTATTTATCTTGCGAGACTAGGTCAGGGTGTAGATTAATTGCTTTGCTTGCCTTTCCCAAATAAAACCCACTCGAAGAGAACGCTACATCAAGTCTTTCCTTACCTTAGGATAGATGGAACAAGGTCCCCTTGGTGGTGTCTATGACAAAATTGAATAAATCCCATGAGAAAGCGCTAATCCTAAGTTTTTCCTACACATGACATTTTCCGCTCTCGACCTATGCTTCGTTCACCTTTCAATGGTCCAGATCACAGTGCTTGGATCAACGGTTCATATAGCATTCCAGACCCCCCCGCCCGTTCTGCCTTTAATGGAGGGGGGGGGGGGTCCGGAATCGGTGATAATCTTTGCACAGATCTGGACGGTCCAGAACAGAACGCGCAAATCCACGACTCACATTGGATTCTGGACCCCCCCCTCCATTCTGCCTTTAACGGAGGGGGGAGGGTCCGGAATTGGTTATAACGCAGGCGCAGATCTGAACAGATCTAAGCGGAGTGCTTGGATCGACGATCCACATTGAATTCCGGACCCCCCCTCCATTCTGCCTTTAATGGAGGGGGGGGTCCGGAATTGGTATTAAAGAGCGAGCTAAGATCTGCGGTCAGAAATCCGGCGCGCAGATCAACGGATCACGATGGATTCCATACCCCCCTTGGTGTTCTTCTTTTAATCAAAGGGGGGGGGTCCGGAATGAATATTCCTCACGGCGGGCCCCCTTGGTACTTGTGTCATTGTTTTATTGGTCCATAGGTCCCATCCTCCACATGTTGTCCGACACCCCGTCGCCCCTGAACGTCATCGTCCACTAAGTCCACTTGTCCCACTTGCTCCTGGGTCGAAGTCCCATCCCATAACTGCTGTCAGTCCACGTTGTCAGTACCATAACGCCCTTCATTCATGGACAGCCTCCTTTGGCGACTTTTACCCCCAATCACAAACCTCCACGTTAGTCGTCCGTATACTCTGGTCATAGTCACCTGCCATATCACCCCAAGTGGACCATTGTCCATTAATAATTGGATAACATACCCGTTGTCACGATGACCATTTTCCCACATCCAACCAACCCATTTTTGAATAAAACAACCGTTTCCATGTGTATTCGTTATTCACCCACCGCGCCAGAAACCTTATTTTCCTCCATTACTCCCCGCATCGTTTTCACCTACAGTCAGTCGACCCCACTAACGTATTGTTTGTTGCAGGTACAGTTGCCGAAACATTGTCTAAGACAAAGCAAAGCTGAAGAGGAAGAGAATCTGTTCATTCCTCCTCCGGTTGACCTAGATAAAATCCCTCTGGTTGACAAAGATCGCTTGATAGAGGACACTATATGCAGTTTTGAATTCTCTGATCTGCAGTCATGGCTCCGGGAAGTTTTCCTGGACCAGAGTGACGAAATTGGGCTCTGGGAGTCCAATTTTCCCCTCTATCTGTTCCCCCAAATTCACCATTTCCCAGAATTTGCTCTCAAATGCCAAGCCCAATACGTCCCCGACCAGAAATCCATTGTTTCTTCGTCTGGGGACGTCCTCTTCTTCATCACCCCAGAAGATATCGACCAGATGATGCAAATTACCCGCCCGGAATCTGCGTCCCCATTCAACCTAGAAATCCTCACTGAGCTTTATCAAAAAATGACCTTCCCACAGAGAGCTCAGATAGTTGAGCTTTTCCTCCCCACTTCTGCTCCACTCCCGTCCACCAATCCCCCGTACCCTTCCTCTTTGTTTTCCACCAAAGGAAATCAAATTATTTCTTCCCTGTGTGCCCTGCTTGGGTACTATTCCGATCAGTGGGTAGACGAACCCATCCAGGGTTTTCTATCTATCTTTTCAAATGACGAGCAGCCGACCACGCAGTTCAACTACAGCGCTTTCCTAGCCAATAAAATCCATGAACAATTGGTGAATTTCACCACAGAGGGCATGTTCAGGTATTCATCCATTCTGGCTTACATGTTCGTCTACTTCCAAGAAGACAGGTTCAATTTCTCCATGCAGAAGATGGACGCCGACGGGAGGCCACAGCCAGTCACGGCGTGGACTTCTCTTCTGAAACACAATTCTGTCGAATACAACTTCACAGCGTTCATTGATCAGTTTTACCACCCTGTGGTAAGTATGTTGAGTGGCATGCCTGAGCCATGAATAAATGACGAAGTCCGGAGAATTCTACACCTCTCGGACAATGCGAAGACAGGAGACTGGTACTTGTATCAGAATCACTCTGAGATCCGAGTTTATGGGTGCGAGTTGGCACCGTACAGGCTTCCGAGATATATACCGGTAAGAATTTTCGCATTGGAATATATTAGACAAATTATGAATTCTGATGATATTCACTTTGTTTCCCTTAAAAAGAAGCAACAACTACGGATTAAAGGGAAGATAGGCTCTTTCATCTACAATAGTAGAGGCGTGGGTGATGAAGCAGACAAAATGTTAAGGCAAATGAAATTCCTTACAAGTTTCACCTGGCGTTATGATCCCTGTGGGATCATTTCTGAGATGAGAGTCAAAAATAAGAATGCCCCATATGCGCATGAGCTCAAGCCGAAAATCGAGAGATTTGCTAATCAGACAGAATGGGAGCCTGATACGTTGGTGGACGCGGAACCAGCTGTTGGGATGGAAAGGCAGGTACCCTCAACAAGCGTGCCCCCCATTGCTACACCTCAGAATCCCAAGGAAAAGAGGCTCCGACAAGAATCGTCTTCTCCTGTAACAGAGGTGTCTTCGGAGGAATTTAAGATGCACGCCAAAAAGCCAAGGACAACTCCAACGACAGGCACGACAGTGGAGAAAAAGATCACAACCACCGCAGTGGCCACGCCAAGGGTCAAGCCCACCAGTCTACCTTTCGACTCGAGTCAGCACAAGGCATTAACATCGGCTATAAAATCCACGGACTCTCCCACAGATGCTCCACCAAGCAAGACCGGGCCCAAGTTGGGCATTTTTGAAAAATATGATTTGATCAAAAAGAAAAACCAGACTCTTACTACTAGCACTTACGCACAGTTTCAGAAGCAGTCATCCACAACTCAACACGGGCTTCTTTTGGCATTCGATACAGAGAAAGGTAGGATGCATATGGCCTACCTCCAAGCACAAGTGTCAGATCCCAAGGTTATATCAGATTACAAAAGAGCCACATTTGAGTTTCAAGCGAAAGACGTGCACCCAGCAGATCAGATGGATCTGCACAAGCAAACTGGGGAGATGGTTTTCCACACTTTGGCCCACGCTACAGCTTCTGCTTCAAAATATCGGATAGCTTTGAGCAATGCCCAGACCCAACTGAAGATGGAGAAAATATCATCTTTCGCAAAGGACAACAAAATCAAGACATTGGAGGAGCTGGTCCTCAAGATCAACTATGACCCTGCTAATGTCAAGACTGCCGAGGAAATGATCAAAAAGAAAAATGCTGACATCGCTTCCTTAAGGAAGCAGCTAAAGCTCCCTCCAACAGAGGACCCACAAACGAAGGAGATAGCCGAAAAAGAAGGGGAAAAGGATGAAATGCTGAAATTACTCATGGAGCAGAATGCTCAGTTAAAGGAGATGGAGGCTGAGATGGAAAAACTGCTAAAAGAGAGAGAGCAGGCCAAGACAATGGAAGGCATCCCCCTAAGTGCTATCCCAATTGCAGGATTAAGCACAACAACAGTGACAACCATTCCATCTGCAACACTACCAGAGGGAACAACAGACCTGGCCAAGTCCATGGAGAGGATGAACCTGCAAGAGTTAGAGATCAGCAGACTCAAGAAAGAAGTGGAGAATCGCCAAGAGCTAAAGACTTCTTTCCAGATAAGTTTGGCCAAAGAGAAACTAGTGAATGAGCAAATTAAGAAGGAGTTACAGCAACTCCACAAATAGACAATGGCTGGGAAGACCTTGTCTGAGGTCAAAGAGATTGTGTGGACCGATATTTCCAAGTCCATAAATGAAATCTGGCCAATGGTTCAAATTATGTTTGAACAAAATGAGTTGCTTGAGAGGAGAAAACAGGCAGTGGAGAAAATCAAAACGGAGCTGGGAGACATGCCAGCGCAGGCTAATGAAATCATAAGGTTCCTAAATTCAAAGACCAGGGAGGAACTAGAAGAATTGAAGATCGAGGACAGGACAGAAACTATATTGGAGGTGAAAAGAGTTCTGACCAAAAGAGGCCTCGTGCTTCAGCTTGAGGAGAAAATCCAAGTTATGGATCAGGGAGTGCAGAAGTTTTTCCACAAGATAGATGCTCTGCAAAGGAAGGGCCTACCTGGTATGAAGGTCATTAATGACAAATTAATGACACCCCCTGATTATAAGAAAAGGTTGGTTGAAGTGTCCAAGGACAATTCAAAGTTTGCAGGTGTACAGGGAAGCATCACAGGAAAGGCATTCATGGATGCCTTGCAGTTGGATATTAGTATCCAGCACGAGATCAAGCACATATTCGTCATCAAGCCCACATTTGCTAAGTACACAGACATGGATGAAGTGTACAGGAGATTGCTTAAAGTCACAGTGCCAGGTCATATCAGATGGGAGGAGTTGTGTGATCTACTAGATTAGCATATGAGCTGACACGATCCAGTCACCTTTCCAGTCAGAAGAGGATGCGAAGGCGCCTCGCCAATGGCCTACCCCTGAATCTCAGCAAACAGTTGTATCGAGTCATCTAAGCAGTTTTGATTAGTTAAGTTAGTTATGCTAAAAATAGAATGAGCACGCCCTGATCAGTTATGACAGGAACGTTTGTATTTTGACTTATAAATACTTCATTTTTCAATGTATTGAGGGTTGTTGATTAGCACACCCTGTCACTATCAAACTGTACTATTTTTGAAGAGATCTACCATTAATAAAGAAGAGGCACTTTACAGGATTCTTGCGCATGCTCACTGGTGATGTGATTTTCTTAGTTAAATGTTCCTTTTTCTCCGTATTCATTATGTTTGTTGAATCTAATCTTTATGAATAGCGTTACGTTGCAGGATTTATCTTTGATACCCTGTTTCCGATTCTAGGGATTTAAATGTTTATCTTCTAATACCTTCGATTAAGAAATTCTTAACTGCTTGTTAATTGAAGTTATTTTCCTCGTCTTTTCCTCTGTCCATCATTTTAATTACTAAAGATCCAGTGAGGGTGTTATCTCTCCTTGTGAAGGTTTTCTTTGGTGTTTTTGGTTGTATCTCATATTTGATTAAATACAGACCCCATAGCCCAATGGATGTGTAGTTTGTCTCAACCAACTTCAAAAACCCTTTTACAACAAAACAAAACGTGTGCCTTTACCTAGCCTAATATCTGAAATTAAAAACAAAGCTAAATCACATAGAGAGATCCCTCTCTGAAGCTGGAAGGGCTAGATCCCAGCTTTGAAAGCAGTTGGTTAAGGTTACCTTCGTAGATTTCTTCTTTTTCAACCTCTAGGAAATTTACCAAGTGCTAACATATATATTGTTTTTTTTTTTTAATATATTATTTATATATAATATAATTTATATATTATATAATATATATAATTTACAAATTATATATTTTAATTTATATATATAAGCATGTATAGGCTCATCAATAATTGCTCATCCATACACAATTTTGACTATGTTCACTTAGATCCCATTGCCACAATACTTTTTGAGGAATTACATGTATTTACAAAGTGTTTAATTGATTCACTCTCTGGTCATACCTCTGAAGACAATGTCACTTCTAGTTCAAATCGTTCTTTATCCTTTGTATATACACACACATTCTATTTTGTTGTTGTAGTAAAGAATAATAGTCAACCATCTCTTAGTGTATTGCATCTACAACAAGATCAACCTTTGTGATGGATAAACCTATTTTTATAATGGAAAGTATGAATCTTGGTGCCAATGCCCTCCTATTCACCCATGTTCCTTACTACAGTGGGATGACTTGTGGAGGTCAACATTTGTATTTTATGTATTTTTTTTATATTCCTACTAGTGGAGCACATGTCCAATGAGTTTCATCATAGTTACCTTTTATGTACCCTTCATGGAGAAGGTTTACGATAATGAAATATGGTTGTGCTTTTGTTAAAGGTAAATACACCTACTCTAATGCAAGTCCATGATGAGTATCTTGAGCTCACCAATAGAAAGAAGGATAGATCAACATCTTCCTTTCCCTAGGGATCATATGCATAACAAAAAATCAAAGAAAAAAACATAAGAGAAATAACTTTACACTAACATTTGTCCTTCACCTTCTGAGAAAATTGGTTAATTCCAAATCTAGAGTCAAGATCAAAATTGCACACACATCAAACAAATAAAATCTTTCTCATTCCACTTTAAATTTCTAGATAAACAAGGTAAATTGAAATACACATGAAACTCTAAATAAATCTTTAGGTTAATCAAGCTCCTACCAATTATAATATTTATGCATGGAAATACATTTTCAAGTACACAAGAATTGGGGCACAAGGGGGAAAGGGGGGAAGAATATAGATCTATATTATAATATTGACAAGGTGATAACAAGTGTACAAAGTACATTCTATAAATTGTGAACATATGATATGATTTTAAACACTTAGGAGACTTAATCGATCAGGTTTCATTCATGTATACCCATTGTCACATGTGATGGAACCTACCATTGATGATGCCCCAAGTTACTGCAAATGTCTCTAAATCCACTTCCCAAAATAATGAGTTGAATTTTATAGGACGATATTCTCTAAAAGGAAGGCATTGAGGTATCTATCATCAATTGGTGCGAAATAAGATTAGGAACATGAATTGAGGTCTTGGACAATAACTTTGAGAGAACAAACCACTAAGTACAACTTGGCACTGGAAAGGTTGATATAGATGGTAAAGATATTTAAGAAATGTCCAACGCAAGCTAAAAAATTCCCTTTAACATAAGCATGACCTAATGATGACCTAGGAAACAATCGACACCAAAAGGGACCAATTATATACACCAATAATTCAAGAGACATTGAAGGGTGTTCCATAAAGACTAGAATAATAACCAATCATAGAAGTGAAAACTCAAAATCATGGTACATCTCCCACGACAATACTAAAACCCAATTGAATCAAAATAGGTTATTTTTTCAAGGGAAACAAAACTTATATATGCCACCTAATTACTAAATCATAGAGATATAAATTACACCACCCCCCTGCTTTTCTTTTTTATGTCTTTTGATTTTTTTGTCTTTTTCATATTACATAAAGATTTAAAAGGAATAAAAAATGATAGAATATAGTGAAGGAGATGAGTGTCATTAGACATGCAACTACATTCCAAGCGAACATAAAAAACCTATGCAAAGAAAGAATAAAAGGTGTCAGGAAAGTTATGTACACTCATCATCATGTCTCCTCTAGGGATATGGAGTCAAAACTATAGAAAAAAATGGATGCAAATGACAAGTGAAAAAAGTGAATGCAATGTTGGTGAGCATAAGGAAGAAAATTTCAATGGAGCATTCGCCATAAGTGAACAAATGACAATAAGGAATGTATGTGAAAATCAATAAGATAATAAGATCCCATAGGGAAATAACTAAAAAATAGATCAGAAGGAAGCATACAATTTTGAACTGAAAGTCATGGTGGGGCTAATGGCGCTCTTGGGGATGAAAGAAAGGGTCAGCATGGGCACCAAATGGAAAAAATAGGTGTTAACTAGACCAACCCATGACAGGTAGGCACTGAATCACTATTGTAAGCAAGGACTTCTCGCCTAATGAGCATATGGTTAACAAAGCGAGGAATTTCGACACATAGAAAAGGTAACTTAGATCACCTGCAAGCTTGTTTTCCCATGACTAGGCCCACATCAAGTGAAGGAATAAAATTAAGAAGGTACATGTTTTGTCCCATTCCATGTCAACAACAACGCATCCATTCACTGGGAACAAATCGATTACTCCACTAAATTAGGGTTTATGGTTTACATGATGAATTGATGATGGAATAAAGTGGGCGTGTGAGTCAAATTTGAGTCTATAAACCCTCCCATATCGTTAAGGCATGTGAATAGTCTATCCATGTCAAATTTAAATGCATTTAGAAATAGTTTGAAAAAATTTCAACGTTGGCCCCATTCACAGGTCACTATTGCCCGTGTCTAGTCCTAGTACAATTTCCTTGTAAACTTTCTATAAGATATTTGGAGAATGATAATTTTGAAGGTGTTAGGCATATTCCTACACACCATGGCGAGATCACCTCTCATTGACAATCCATGTATTGATCCCTTTTAGTTTTCGGTTGTTAATTTTTCCATTTGCACGCACCTTTCAATCTAGTCAAAGTTCAATTAATGTCTCTTGTTACTGTAGGGTTATAAAGCCTCATGATCCCAATGACTACATGCCTCCAACCTTATGATATAATGATCATTGTGTGACAATTGTCATGAAGGGTGATGACTAAGACTAGGGGCAACTTTTGATGACTCCACTAAATTAGGGTTTATGGTTCTAAGGATTATGTTCACTTGATTGCACTTTTTTCTTATGTTTCCAAGAGATACTTGTAGTTGGCAATGATAGGAAGAGAAGGAATTAGCCTCCTAATGTTGGTTGGGCTCGAACTTGCTTGCCATACTTGGTATTATGTGTATTATGTTACATGTGCATGTGCAAAGACTTGGAACTTGGAGCAGGTGCCATGAAAAAGCCCTTTATACCTTTTGCCAAAATGCCAAGAATACCTAACCTTATTTGTCTTTGTGTGCAGGTACTAGCTCGAGGAGTAGGAACTTGGAACTAGAAATTGGCTTTCGGGCTAAGTTCTTTAATTCAAGTCAACTTTTACCATGCCCAAAACTAAGATCCAACTTAGCTTAAAATGCAAAATTTGGCTCAAAAAACCAAAACTTTTATGAGAAAACCTTACTTTCCAAATGGAGAATGGAGAAGTTTGTGGGAAAATTGACCACGGATACATTTAATGAGAAGATTCAGGAATTTTTCAAATCAGGTTGTGTGAAGGATGGGTTGATGTTGATGAAAGAGATGGAGGAGAATATGTTTCTCTCAATCTTAACCAGTTTTAAAAAATTCAGAAGCAGTAATCAATCTACATATCTTTGGGCATGAATCCTGAGAAATTAGCCGACTCTGAAAACCAATTGTACGACGAAAAGTAAGGAACTTATTCAGACCGATCAATGGGATATGGACAAATTGAATTTGGATCGGGGGTGTTGCCCATGAACCCCCTAAAAAATGGGGGGTGGCAATGATGAGTCAAATTTCAACTATGTTATAAACCTCATTTTTCATGAGCTTCTCTTGGTTTCGAGAATAGTTCATTCTCTACTAAACAGGGGAAACCACGTGAAGGTGGAAGCTCTAATTATGCCCACCCCCCCACCCCCTCACATCACTCTCAATTTCCCCATACCCAATTTGAAATAATAAAGAACATGTAAAATACTATATTATACAAAATAAAAACATATAAAGATCACCATATAAAACACATACCTCAATATATCATTCATCTTCTTCTTCATCAAACTCAACATCGTCAATATCATCTTCATCATGAACATTGTCATTTCCCCATTACCCAATCTATCTAGATTCAACAACTATAATTAAAAACGACACTAAGATTACATGAAAGAAAAAAAAACATAAGAGATCTATAGTACAAATGACTCACCACATGTAGGAATATCATTGATCTTCTTCTTCATCCAACTCATAATATTTTGTATCATCATCTGGTATTTCAAAATCATCGTTGAATGGATTGGCCATATCAACATCATCATCAGTACTGTCATAATTTTCGATAATATCATCAACAGATATAGCGTCATTGAGAACATTATCATCTACATCATATGGTCGATCAACTTCTTCGACTTCGTCATCTGACGATACACGGTCTACCTCCTTATGTTCCTCTATATCACCTTCTAGTTCTTGAATAACATCTTCTTCCAGTACATTATACTTTACAGGCCTTCCTCTTGGATCATATCTAATAACAAACGACCAACCTGGTTTACTGGGAACCTCGCAATAGAATACCTGCTCACATTGGCTGGGAAGAACATAACTTTCTAGACCCGGCTCAAATGTCCTTGTATTAACCATGGTAAAACCATTGTCATGTTGAATAACAGTTCTTTCAAGATCACGTTCATTTATCCGTAAACAATACCATTTGGCCTCAAATAGAATTATCTTGAAGGATTTGAAGTCACACTCGATTATATCATCCAAATATCCATAATATATATTTTTTGTTAGTCTTGGATGTTTGTCACTTCTAGAAGAAACATTAGTGACTTGAAACACTGCAGTTATCCCTAAATCTGTGGTTTTCTTCATGTCATCCACCCTTTTGATGCAAACTTTTCGACCATTATACCACATAGCTTTGTGGTTCTTCAACTGAAATATTCCCAACAAGTACAAAATAAATTAATAATTAATAAACGTATTTAAAATTAATAAATATTAAAAAATAATACATTAACATTTTGTATAATAACAGAAAGTGTGGGTAAAATTTTATATGCTTACCTGTTTTTCTTTTAAACCATATGCTAAATCAATATCCCTCTGCATAAGATTGTGATCTCCATTACGATGAGCTCTTTTAATTAATGTAGGCACCCCTTCCCATGATAACCTACCATCATGTTGTTCACATTGTTCTATCCATAGCTTCATCTAATCGAGATTGTTAGCAATGTATAAATGTAGTGCATCCCACACTCGACCAACTGCAATAAAAAATATATAAATTAGTAAGATGAATGATAATAATTGATGGAGGTATAATATAAATTGAAGAAATACAATACAGATAAAAATCAAATAATATAATACCTTTCACTTTCCTCATTTTACCATTCCCGACCAAGACCTCCACTTCAGATATTTTGACGTTATTGAAACCCCAAATGCAATGCATATTAATTTTCCTCCCTAAATCAGGAAGATAATCGCTAATATACACTAACGTTTGATATACCATATACCCCTCCACCATAGAACCCTCGAGACATGCTATTTGTCTAACTAAAGCCTTCAATGACTTCAAGTGTCTCTCCACCATCCACATTGACCTTGTGTGTACAGGTCCACACAATTCAATCTCCTCGGCCTGGTGTATGAGGTAGTGTTCTTGCGCATTGAAAAATGTTGGAGGTAGATACTTTTGCATTGCACACATTAAACGAGGAATTTCTCTCTTCCAATATTTTATATCTTCCTTATGGGTTTCTTTAGATGACAACCACCTACAAATGTTACGAGAATAGAATAGGTTTCAACAAAGACAATATTGTATACATGAATATTACAAGTAAAACACATGTCATCAACAACTTCTACAACATTTTTATTACATATAAATAATAATATGTAATTCAACTGTCGTTATTTACCTCATGTATTTTCCAAGGTCATATATAACTTGTTTTACATTTTTGTCAAAGATGTCAGGCAAAGATAGAGGTAGCACATACTGTAAAAAAACAATGGCACATTAATAAATTTTCGATTTCATATTAACAATATATTTACAAAATTTAAAAATATTACATCGATTCTTACCAATACATAACAAGTATACGAAAGAAATTACCTTGATGAAGGTATGCCAGTCATGAGTCTTTAACCTGCCAAATTCACCTTTCTTTGTTAATATATTCTTGATGTTTGAAGCAAATCTTGTTGGAAATCTAATTTTTCGAATGAGCTCTTTTACAAAATTGCTTTCATCTTCTTTAAATAACCATGGGAGGCTATTTCGATCGACTCCATTAATCCTATTTAAATCAATAATATTTAGCATTGCATGATTGGCTTCTTGAATGTCACTACAAATTTTAGAATTTTTTTCTTTGTCACGCCTTCCATCTAAGATTCTCCACAACATT
>ML785043.1:170288-189135 GCA_009831015.1 Picea engelmannii | reverse complement strand
GTGGTTCCATCATTCTACTTCTACTTCAGGGTGGCAGGACGGGGCAAGGACAGGTGGTTGTAGCCACCTTTCGGTTGTAGCCGGAGAACATTGGGGGTTGTAGCCTCCTTTTGGTTGTAGCCAGAGAATTGGGGAGTTGGAGCTTCCCTCAGGTTATAGCCTGAGAAACTAGGGGGTTGGAGCCTCCTTCCAGTCATAGCTAGAAAACAAAGGAATTTGGTGCTTCCAATGAATGTAATTCTTCAAGACATATAAGAAAAAGCATTATGTGGTTTTCTCCCGATTTGGGTTTCCACGTAAAACACCGGTGTACTGTGCATGTGTGTGATTGTTTATTTCTTACTGCTCATTATTGGATAATAATTCTACATTGATATAACATTTGAAGAAAAAGGATTATAATTACGCTATCACTGATTCAACCCCCCTCTCAGTAATCCAACAGTATCCACTTGCATAGATGGATACCCTTCTCACCATCATAGAGTTCAGGATTTTCTTATGGCATCCACCACACCAGCCGGATTCCAAGAGGCATTGGGCCTTTCTCCATGAGGTACAAGTCAGGTATTATGATGAGTATCATTTCAATATTTGGGGTATTTTGAGTATGTTGTATCTTAGATTGATTTAGGTTTCATGACATATGATTGGACATTATGGATTTTTCCATGTTTCACCTTGGTGGTTGACATTGTGCCTTAGTAAGTGGTATTCCTAGGGAATGGGTTTGCTACTAGGAACTCCCTTGAAGAGCCATTGTATCGTTCCCAGCCATACTTACCACTTTCCATCACTAAAACCTCCCCATTTCCTTGTCTCTTAGGATTTTAGGGTGTATTGATCCAATAAGGGGTTGTCCCTCATTCTATGGGAAGAAGGGGATGAAGGCCCAGAGAGATTATTGTTGGTTAACAAGATTAAATCCTATATATAAACCTTCTAGATGCTTTGCCCAAGGATCCCATGAGAAAGCAATGAAACGCTTCTTTGTAAGAAAAGGGGGACCCACAAGAATAAATGATTATGAATGCTTAGGGGGTTAGTTGGAGGATAGGAGGTCTCATCATGAGTCAGCCTATCATGATCATGGGTATCTAGTGGTATGAAAATACCATCATCGGGTCACCAAGCCAGGGTAATGGATCTTAGTTGCATGGCTGAGAGAAAGGGGGTCTCATCACAAGACAACCTTTTCATTTCTGCAAGGTATTTGTGAGTGACACTATCATTATCTAGACACCATGCTAGGGTAGTGGCCTTCAACTCGTCCTTTAAAACATGAAAGAAGCAAAGAATGGCAAGAGTATGGGCTTGGAAAAAGTGCATTACAAGCAAAGGTGCCACACACCCTCTACAAATGCACCCATGAATGAGACACTACAGCCCATTACATGTCATGAACCCTATGCCCAATGAGTCTTGATCCTTAACCACTTCATCCACTTTAAATGGCTTAGAGAGGGATCACTTGGGAAACACTCTTTGACCTAGAGAAAGATATACCCAATAGGACACCTTGTCAACCCTCCCATATCCAAGCTTGGCAAGTCGCACAATGTCTTTGAGCACTTACTTGTTTGACAAGGTAATATTTCATGCACATGCTTAGGTGGCTCATTTATTGGTTTTATTTTCTCATCATGATATTTTGACTTGACATCCTTGGAGGGTGTGCTTATTTGTCTTTTTAGGACCTAGTTGGTGGAAATTTTTGGAGGAACAAGCCTAGCTTGGGCTTCCATGGGGATTGAAGCCCACAGGTTGGATGCCAAGGGCCGACATGAGAGATGAGAGAGACATACCTTCAGAGGCCTAGAAGACATGACCTAGCCCTCCCATGCCAAACACTTTTCCTAGGAGAGGAAAAACATCATCTTTAGAGGCATGGTGTCACCTAGAAGGGCTAGGGTTTGGTGGTGAAGTTATTACTGATTGACACATGGAAATTTTGAGGAGAAGAATTCCTTGACCATGAGGATATGGACTAGATGATTGATGTGTGGCCTTTGGAAGCCTAACTATGCATCTCCAACTCCAATCACTTGCTCCTAGTGTCAAAATGTCCCCTAAAGGGGTGACGTCACCTTAAGTTAGGGTTTCTTTTTGTGTAAAAGTGAATTTAATGATGAATTGTTTAATATTATTTTTGTAAAGGGGCAAGATTAGGGTTGTTGACCCCTAATATTGTGGTTTACCCTAAAATTATGTGAACAAACTATGTTAGTGACATTTTGTATAAATAGAGATCATAAGATCTCATTTTGAATCATATAAACTCCCATTTTGGAAAGTATTGGATGAAAATGTTCACTATCTTTATCTATTTTCTCTCTTGTGCTCTTGTGTATGGCTACTTTCTTGGTTATTATTTGGTGGAAGTAATGCACTAGCCTTGGAAGGCTCTCCTTTTACTATTGTGGTGGTTTGTCTTAGAATTTTTCCTTGAATTGGTAAGGCTTTTACTTTGTGCTATCATTTTTTATTCAAGTCAAGGTTATTTTTCTAGATCTAGGTGGGAAGTATAAGGGAATACACCCTCACCTTAGCCTCCATCATTTTATGCTTAAGTATTGTTGATTTAACAAGGGTTTAGTGCATACACCCTCTTAGTCTAAACCTTAGCTTGAGACACTTGCCTTGGGGAGTAAGAGGATTTACACCCCCAAGGAGGTAGTACCTCTAGATCATTATTTTCTTGACTCCATTAAACCAATCATTAAAATCACTAGTCATTACTTGTTGCATTGGAGAAATAAATTGTTGCCTTGGTAAACGTGAAAGTTTCAAGTTTTGAAGATATCTCTTTTGGATGTTGTTATTTGATCCTTTGGCTCTCTTGCCTCATTAATGCATTCCCTTTCAACCATTAAATCTTGTTTTTGTTACAACTAACTTCTATAGACATAAGGCCGTAGAAACCCTAACCCTCTAACCTCTAATAACTCCTAAACTAACCCTAGGATTGACCCCTAACTCTCTACTAACCCTAGCGCTCTTCTTGGGCTAGTTAAAGGTGATTTTCATTGGCTGATTTTTCTTCTATAAATATTGGTTTGCTACAGCCATAAGGATGATAAATATCACTACAATTATCTTTTTTCAGCCTTTCTTTTATACTAGAGTATTGCTTTATCATCGTTAAGGTAAGCTAGCCTTAACTAGCTTGTCTCTGGCTTATTAAGTCATACTTCTAGCACTTATTTTGCATCCTTTCCTATTTTATATATGTTGATATATATCATTTACTTTTTATGCAATTAGGGACAACAAGCTTAACTTTCTTATCCAACTCTTATTACAAGTATCCTTGGTTTTTATTGTGTCTCGGGCAGGTACTTTATTCTTGGCAGGTCACTCAACTCATTTGGAAACCCTCTACCTTTCCCAAGACCCTTTTCCAAGATTCCCTTTCCATTTAGAATTGACCTTTAGGGACATCCATTCATACTTATCATTTTCCATCTCATTTCCCCCTAGGGTGACCGAGATTCCCCCCTTGATCCGGATTATTTTGAGAACGACATGAAGACAGAAATATAGTAGAGATATAACAAGGAAATACACAGAGATATTGCAAGAAACACATAAATATAGTCAAACCCTACTTCTATTAATGAATAAGAGAGAGAAAAACATTGTAGAACAAAAACTGGCAGAATGGGGTAGCTTATCTCTAAAAATAAAGAGATGTTGGCTACGATTCATTCGCAACAAGATTTACATCACACTCCATTTCCTGCTTAAAGGGCCTCCTTCACCTCAATTATATATGAGAGAGTGAGAAGAGAACAATTTCCATGATGCATGTGGGATAAATTAATCTAAGTTTATAAAATGCCATATGCATGTAAAACACTAGGACTTCGCGGGAAGTCACCCATCTGAGTACTACTCTAGCCCAAGCATGCTTAACTGCGGAGTTCTAATGGGATCTTGTGCATTAACGCTATGTTGTAGGCATGTACATAAGATTATTACATGATGTCTATAATTAACAAATGAAGATGGTATTGCATTCCATTCCCCATCAAAAGGGTGAATATTATGGTTTATCAAAACCATAGGCTCGAAATGTTGATTCATTGGAAAAGGTGGTTGGCCACCAAGATCCACCTGGATCATTCATCCCCCCTTAGGAATAAATGGTCCCCATTGCATCAAGTTCCCTCGGGAGATGGGGAAACTGTTGTTGAATCTGAACCTTGGTGAGTCACTTGCCTTGTTGAAGTAGATGTCTTTCTTATACTTTTCCTATGGAAGGATGTCATGAACCTGTTGGAGGTGTTGGATCCATTCAAAAAATATGGTTGCATGATTTGCCTTGTTCTGAGTGTGTGAGGACTCTATCGGAGAAGATGCAGCAAGAAGAGCTATATCAATGGGGGCTAATGGTTAGAACCTAAAGCACACCTAAAATGAGTCATGGCCAATAGTGCTATGTTGAACATGTGGAAGACTCTCATTCTCTGCGTGCTCCTCTAAATTTCATCGACTTGCTTCTGCTAGATAGAAATGTATTGGGCCAAGGTTGTAGTGGTCACAATGACCTCCTGTTCACCATCTCACTGGATCGTGAAGAGTGAAAACTTTGTGGTCTGAGAGATTACTTTATGGCATTGTTTTTCTGAAATCAATGAAGTGGTAGTAGTCAAATCCACCTCTGATACCTTGTAGAGATGACCTCCCATAGTAAAAATGACACTGTGGGATTGAGACTCATAGATAGCGTGATGTTTCCACTTATATGGTTGTCCTAAAAGAAAATCACAGAATTCAAGTGGGGAAACATCACACACTACCTCATCCTTGAAGGGCTTGATCCCATACAATAAACGACATTGTTGGCTAACACATATGTTTCATCCCTGAATCAACCATCTGATGGTGTATGGTTGGGGGTGTGGCATCATTGGAAGATTCAATCTCTTGACAACCTCGGCTAAGATCAGGTTCTTCTGACTCTCGCTGTCAACAATGAAATGTAGTGGGGTCCCCTTTACCCACATCTACGAGTGGAAGAGGCGCTCCTCATCCTCAATCTCCTCTAGTTCTTCTCATTGTATTGTTATGGCTACGATGGTAGCAGTGGGTTCTGCATCAATGATATGCTTCCATTTATTGTTCTTTGAATCAGAGTCCAAGTCAAGTTCTGATTCTTTTTCTTTGATCTCTACCACCATTGACTGTTTCGAGTGACATTCATCAGTGTTGTGCTCGGGGTTATTGTGGAACTCTCGCCACTTTCTAGTGTCTTTCTTAGACTTCTCATTACCCTTCTTTTCCTATGTCTTGGACTACCTCTCTTGAGGTTTGCATTCCTTTCTTTGTCCTTTATTTTTTGAGTTAGGGTTTCCTTTTCCAAACTCTCACCTACTCTGTTGCTTGAATTTTTGCTCAATTTTGACTGAATATCAATAAGCAACTCCTAGTGAGGAGATGTCCAAGAAATCCATCTATTTTTTGATGTACCTATGTAGACCACTGCGATACTTCAAAAACAAGTGTCGCTTGGAGTCTTTGATGCCCAGCTTTGATTGCAAGGTACGGAATATGTTAGAGTACTCCGACACCCTCTGATCTCTTTTTTTACGCAAAGTCATCCATCTCATGTACTAGTCATCATAGTTTCCGACATGGTAGAAATCCTCCTTTAGGGAATCTACAAAGGCCACCCAAGTGGTTTCTCTCCTAAATGGTGTAGTTTCATCTGCGGTGTACCTCTCCCAATAACCTTCCCACTAAGCTCTAACACGGGGAAGGGATGTAAGGATCACGAATGTGATCTTTTCACTGTCGAAAATTTTTTGGATGGAGTAATAACCTTCTATCAAATTCAACCATTTTTCTAGAGAATCTACATCTATCTGGCCTTCAAATAAGGGAATACCAAAATTGACTTGTACCTTGAAGGGTGTCGCACTTGTGAAATGGTTGCTTGTCGAAGATGCCTTGGTTGCCACCATCGGTAGTCTTCGAAGGATCTGAGCGAAGTTGTCCATCATCTCGTTCCTCTGTCACACAAGAGATTCCTTGAGAAATGTATTGAAAGGATCTCTTGCTTTGTCATCTCTCTTTTCTTCCACCATGGGAGGTCGCTTGGGATGGTGAGAGTAGTTGTCCTCAAGCGAAACTAGCTTGAGACCCAACTCTCTATACCCTGACCTCGTCGAGGACCTGCTCTGAGAAACAACAAGGAGCATATTGCTATGATACCACTGATCTGGATTATTTTGAGAAATACATGAAGACAAAAATATAGCAGAGATATAACAAGGAAATACACATATATTTTGCAAGAAGCACAGAAATATACTCAAACCCAACTTCTATTAATGAATAAGAGAGAGAAAAACATTGTAGAACAAAAAATGGCAGAATGGGGTAGCTTATCTCTAAAAAGAAAGAGATGTTGGCTACGCTTCATTAGCAAAAATCTTTACATCACACTCCATTTCCTACTTAAAGGGCCTCCTTCACCTCAATTATATATCAAAGAGTGAGAGGAGAACAATTTCCATAATGCATGTAGGATAAATTAATCTAAGTTTCTAAAATTCCATATGCATGTAAAACACTAGGATTTCTCGGGCGGTCACCCATCTGAGTACTACTCTAGCCCGAGCGTGCTTAATTGCTAAGTTCTAATGGGATCATGTGCATTAACGCTATGATGTAGGAATGTACATAAGATCATTACATGATATATATAATTAACAAATGAATATGGTATTACATTCCATTCCCTATCAAAATGGTGAATATCATGGTTTATCAAAACCATAGGCTTGAAATGTTGATTCAGTGGAAAAGGTGGTTGGAAACTGAGATCCACTTGGATCACCCCTTGAGGTGACTACCTCACCTCTAAAGTGACGAGAACACATGTCTAAGGTGACAATGGGTAGTTTCTCTCCTATTTGTCGCCAATTAGTGGTCGGGTCAGGATTTTCCCAACCTACAACTTGTGTGATAACATTTTGGCGTCGTTTTCGGGGAGGATTTTGAATCCTCTTTTGAACCCTAAATGACACTTTGGCAATATATCCCAAGGCCTTTTCCTTAGCTTGCCTGGTGACTCCACCCAAGGGACATTCCCTTTCCACCTTTCTTGATGATCTCTTCTTGAAGCTCATATAGCGACTCCACCTTCCTAGAACCCTTCCTCTTCCAAACCTTTTCCTACTAGGAGGTTCAAACCTTCAAAGGTCTACCAAAGAAGGCCTCCCCTCAAGTCTCTCATTGTCAAAACCCTTTTCCATTGTACCCTTCCCCTTGCTCCAATGGATTACCCTTGGGAAAAACACCTCTACAAACCCCTTAACATGTCCATTATCCAGGGATACCCCAATATAATGCCAAAAGAGTCTAACAAGTGGTTGTCAAAGTTCCCAGGAAATAATGTAGTGACTCTCGATGATCATCTTCATGTCATAGGCCAAGACATGGACAATGAAGGTATTGAGCATGAAGACATGGCCATGAGGTTATTCGCTTCATCGTTGACTAAAGAAGCTATTGATTGGTTCAGAGGCCTCCCTGACAATCATCTCATGTCCTATGAAGCCTTTGCCAACTTATTTAAGAGAAGATAGTTAACAAAGAAAGAAGGTTGGAGGCTTCGAGCTTAGTTCAATCATATAAAGAAAAATGAGAATGAGATAGTGAAGGAATTCAATACTAGATTTGACATGTTGTACAACCAAATTGCAACAGAATATCCTTTATATGAACACTTTTGAAGGGAAATTTAGCTTCATTTTGAAGGACAAGAATCCAACATCATTGGCACATGACAAAGAGTAAAGTGCTCACATTGAAGAGAATCACCTTGATTCAAGGGTGGAACCTTTTCAGTACTCTCGTGTCAAGGCAGAAGCAAAGACTAAGGTTTCCAACAATAGTGCTCCTAATCTGATTACCCTATTGACTCAAAATATAGATCATATGAGTACTTATTTTACCTAGGTGTAGAATCAGAGTATGGGTCTGTTATAGCCCTAAAATTTTGTACCTATGCATACATGGCATTGGCCTTTCTACTTGCACAATTTTCCAAATTACTATTGAAGATATCTCTTTAAAAAACCATTTTTTGGAGAATGTACGTGTCCTGCTGCACTACTGTATGCATACATATGCTAGTTGCATATTAGGTAGCCTGCGTACATATGCTAGTTGCATACTAGACAACCCACGTTTACCTCCAAAAGTTGCAAAAAATAAAAAGCTTCAAGGAATTCGGCGGAGTTTACGAGCTATCGAGGGTTTCCCAACCAATTCACCCATTGCATCTCATCCCCAAACCAAATAACTATCCTTTTGTCATATAAAAGGAGGTCTTGGGGTCCCATTTCAACATCAAGCAATAGAATAGAGAAACTAGGCCAAAATACCTTCCCCTTTTAGCCCAAGCTTTGCAGCCCTTTCTGAGATTTGGCCTCAACATTCCCCCTCCATCTTTCTCTCTATACAATCCATTTTGTAATTCCTAAGGAGATCAGTTGATTGTGAGAGGTACTACGGTAATGATTCACTTGGAACAATAGTAAGAGGAGCTCAGACCAGGTTCGCGGAGCGTCTGCCGACAAGAAGGTTGTAACTATTTGTAATCTTCACATTTGAATAAAAGAATTATGTTTTTGTCCCAATTATTTTGTTTTTGCGCTTATTTGATTAATGAATTCACATTTGTATCTAGACCCTAACACTGATAAGTAGAGATAGAATATCTTGTAGCTTTGTTGTCTAAATTGTTTGCAGGTAAGCTTTGGGAGGAGACCAATAGTCCAAGAAACTACAAAGGAAAAGGAGGTCAACACCAACCAAAAGGACCTAAGGTGCACCCTCTTTATCTTCTCTTATATTTTAAGGTCACATTGTTTGGGGTAGTTTAGAAATAGGATTGCCTTTTAAGGGAGATCAATGCTCATCCTATACTCCATCCCAGTATAGTAATAGGGGTATTTTCCCTGCTAGCAAAATTGATGACTCCACTGGGATTCTCTTTAGGGTCTTAGTGGGATATCTTGGTTAGATTTTATTTTCAATTTATTTCTGAGTTTTTTTAGTGTTATGAGTCACATTGTGTCTCTGGTCACCTTTCAGGTGCCTACCAGCTTCCCTTTCCCAAGTTGTTTGTCCAGGATTTTTCTTTTTTAATTTGCAAAGGTGTACGTGCCATGTTCTCTATAAAACACACGTACATATGTGTCCTGCATTATATACATCTCGTGTACGTATGCAGGCTACATGTGCACAACACGCATTTCTATGAATTTGGAAATTTTCTTTCAAAATGTTTTCCTTTTCTTTATGGAAACTTTTGGTTCCCAGGTCTTCCTGAGTTCTAGAACCCTTTGTTGTTTGGGGTTTGGACTATTTGTAGGATCATATTATACATGAAATAAGAAAAAATAAATCATCTTCTCTCTTTGTGTTTCATGGCTTTTTTGGCTTATTTTTAGCTTGAATTTTTAAGAAAAATGAGTTGTATTTTTTAGAAAAATGAGTTGTATTTTTTTTTAAAAATGAGTTGTATTATGTAGTTTCTTTTAGCATCTTTTGTTAGTTCTGCTTGATTGGAAGAAAAAAAAAACTATTTTTTTAGGTCTATTTCTTTCTTTGCATTTGCTTTGCATTTTTATTTGAAAAAGAAAAAGAATTAGCATAGGATTGTCTTTTCTTTTCATCTTGAAATCATTTCAAAAGAAAAATACAAAAGAAAATCCTTTCATTTGCTCTTTTGTTTCACTCCAAAGTTGCATTGTGCATTTTGCATGGAAAGGAGAAAAGAGTGAATCTTTATGTTTGAAGGATTGTTCATGATTTTTCTTCCTTGAAACTCTTTTCATTTGAAGGATTAGTGTAAATTTTTATTTTCCAATGTTCTAATAAGTTTAATTTTTGCTAGAGTCACAAAAAAAATACATTTCACTTTCATTCCTTGAGTAAGAAAAGCCCCTAAAATGAACATGCTAATCTAAAATATATTAGTAACACTTTTTCTAGGGTTCACCAAATAGCTTAGGCTATGGCAATGGGTTAGGTGTGGAGAGGTAAACTCTCCAAGGCCAACCAAAACTTAACTTAGGTGTATGTGCTAGGGTGTGAAAAATCCACTTTGTAATTACTCAATTCGGGAAGCTCCTCTCACACACGAGTCAAACACGAGGGCACGTGGAGGATGGTGATGGAAATATCCACTCCCAATCATGACAAAGGGTTTGGGAAACTATGTATTAGGGGTGAATCCTGTAGCATTATTGGCCCGGATTTTGTCAGACCTATGAGACACTTGGATCCATCCAAGGTACCCTAAGAGTGATTTTGGCCCTATTGTGTTTCAGGCCTCGGGAGGATATTCAGGCTTAGTTACACTATCCATACACTCGACCAGTTGTTGATTGTACCCACCTAGTTTTTTATTATAGGTTGGTGGCCTAGTTTCCATTATATAGGTTGACACACAGGTGACGACGGGGGGTGTATCACGGTACTTGAGGCGGACTATGTACTCTATGGGAGACACCTGAAGAGACCATCAGTCGGAGGTCTAGATAATCGCTTCTTCTGGCCAATTGTTTTCCTTTGTACATGCTTTGGATGATCAGGACTTCATCTCCTTGGGTCGGAAGCATTCAAAAGGGTAGTTTTTTTTGTTTTTATCTTTTTAGGTTTTTCTTCTTAGTGGTGTGCTATGTGCTCCCTAGTTTTCTATAGTGAGTCATCAGTCATTTCTTTAGGTCTCTGACCTAAGGTGGTAGACTACCCACTCCTCCATTCGTGAGGACTTTTCGGTCTTCCACTGAGAAATGTGGAGCCACCTCTTTATAGGCATTGTTTTTTATACCATTGGTTCGCTAGAGTCAGTGTGTGAGACTTTTACGGACTTGAACAATCCTGCAAGGGAAGAACCTATGCATGAGATCTTCATGGAAAATGTTATTGACGATACCAACCAAGGAACCCCTTCACAATGGGATTCTTGTGCTTTTAGTTTATTTGTAAATATTGGTGTCCCTCTAATGGTCATTGTGTACATTCCTAGGTTGAATGTGGGACTATCGGTTTGGTTGGGTACCATTCCAAAAGTCCCGAATGCTCTTGACGATTCTCAGTTAAGCACCTTATGTCATGGGCATCATGTTGATGTTCCTTCGTCAAAAAGGTATTCTCCTCCTCCTTCCACCTTCTCTGGTGAAATTATATCTACTAGTAACCAGAATTCTAAATGAAATAGAAAGAGGGAGAATAAGAAGAAGATATCACCAACCTCTACTAGTCATGTTGGAGAGTTGTCAACAACCTCTGTGAGTCATGTTGGGGGAAAGCACCCAGCTTCTGTAAGTCATGTTGGGGGAAAGCACCCAGCTTCTGTAAGTCATGTTGGGGGGAAAAGTGCAGTCACTGCTAGTCATATTGGTGATAGGTCTGTATCTTATGCGAGTCATGTTATCAACCAATCACCAACCTCTGCAAGTCACGTTGGATATGTGCAACCAACCATTGTTAGTCATGTTGGGGGCATTGATTCTGCTGAGAAACCTAGACACATAGGACATAAACCTAAGTTCCCTTGTAATATTTGCAACGGAGATCACCTTACTAATTTATGCCCCAGAATTCTAGAGGCACAAAGATTGTGGTCCCTGTCTGCAAGCTCTTCTGATTTTGAGTCTTTTGAGGTTTCCTCACAGCCTATTCAACCATCGGTTGATGAAGTTGTCATGCCGATGCAATCCTCAACTGTTGTCACTCCTTTTTGGGGGGGTGATGTGCTTTCATACCATGTTGTCTCACAGTGTATTCAGCCATTGGTTGAGGAAGCGGTCATGCTGATGCAATCTACGGTTGATCCCACTCTTCTCTTAGAGAGTGTCGAGTCTACCAAAGTGTTCATGTCGATGCAATATTTGGTTGATCTCACTCTTCTCTTGGAGAGTGTCGAGTCTACCAAAGTGGTCACATCGACGTAATATTTGGATGATACCACTCTTCTGATGGGGAGTGATGTGTCTACCGACTATGTTCTTAGCATTTCTAGTTCAATACCTTTAGAACAAGCGGACATTCTGCTCACTTCGATCACACCCCCTCCAAGTCCTAGGATGGTTTCCTTTGATTGGAATGACCTTGTTAATCCTTGTCTTCCTTCTTCTGCACCCTTTCAAATAAGGGTTGAAGTTAATTCAAAAAACATTTACCAATGTATTTTAGATGATGGATCCTTCGCAAGTATTCTATCATCCTCGACTTAGAAATATTTGGGTTCTCCTGAACTTGTGTCTTATTCACATGAGTTTTTGGATGTTGATAGATGTCCTAGTGAGTATTTGTGGATTCTTCCTTACTTTCCTATCTTATTAGGTGGGAATATTGTCCTCGTCGATGTTATGGTGGTGCAAGGCTCGCTAGATTTCAATATGGTTCTTGGGCATGATTATGTATATGTTATGAATGTTGTGGTGTTTACGCTCTTCTAGGTGATGCATTTCCCTCATAATGGAAGCATTTTACTATCGACCAATTGGCATTTGATAATCACCATCCTAATTCGATGTTAGTTCAAGTTGTCCCTTTGTATGTTCCTAGTATTCATGTAGACTCTACCCCGCCACAGGTAAATTATGTGGTGTCTTATCCTCAGTGTTCAATTACTCCTGAGAAGGAACTTGTTCACTCATGTTTTCCTTCTCGAGACTTGGTATCAAAAATTGATCCATTGGTTTATCCAATGGGGGAATGGGAGCCCTTTCTTCCTCCTCTTGGTCCAAGTGATCTTGAGTTTCCTTTTGAGTATGATCTCACTGTTTGTAGATCCTCAAGCCCTCATGCTTATGATTCTTCGTTGATAGACTCTGCCAGTATTGTCTGAAACCTCCATCATTATATGGAATATTTTCAGTTTTCTTCTCCCTTTGGGACTGTCAACCCTCCTCGTTTGTGTGATTTCTCGGATTTTGAATTGCCTTTGGATGAGGCTATCCTTGAATCCATGACTACGGTCTCTATACCGTGGGTAGAATTACATAGTGGTTTGTGTTTTCTTCCCTTTTGGAAGACTTTTCAGGTTGACTATCGAAGAGACTCTTGGTCAGAACCTAGCAACGGGCTCTACCTAAACTACTACCACACATGAGCCACAAGGCTTTGAGATACCTTATACATATTGTACAGTCTACGTTTAATGTTTTCAATTTTTTTATTCAATAGCACCTCTTATTTTCTGAATTTTCTATCTATATTGGATTTATTAACTTCTGGATGAGTGTTATTGGCCTTATATACAGGATCTTAAAGACATTTTTCTTTGAAATTTTTTCATCGTATCGATCTGTTCTGACAGGTATTGACCTCGAAACTGGAATATAGGTTAGATTTTTCCCTACTTTCATTTATGTATTATTCATTTCCTGGTTCATTTGGCCTTAGGATCAACCCCAATGAATTGAAACATTAACCTTCCTTATTGATCAGTGTGTCATACTTTATGTGGTAGAACCTTCCTTCCATGGGCATCCTAGTTAGATCCTTTTGCCATTTGGTTCCCATGTCGAAGTAATTCATAGGCACGGGATTCCTTTTAGCCCTGCCATGACTATGTGTTGAAGCCTCATTCTTCTTCATCTTTTTCTGGCCTATACCTGCGGGACTCCCTAACGAGCACAGTTTGTTGTCTTTCAAGTTCGCTTTAAATTTTGAAAGCAACATCCAACGAGACTGTATTTATTCTTTTCGATATCGTCTGGATTACTTGAGAAAAGTAACCCCCCTGGAGTCTTCTTTAAGCCCTTTTCAGACTCTCTAAAATTGAAAATATTGTCAAGTGATCTTGTTTCCCTTCACGCTCGCCAAACTCAATATTGAAGGCACATCTGTCTGATGGTAGTTTACCCCTTTTTCGATCCGAATGGCTAATTTTACGAATAAAGGCATTCTCTAGGAACTTCGGTTTGCTAGAAGAGTATTCTCAGGCATAAGTTTAACCCTTTTTCAGGCATGAGGGACTAAATTTTCGAAAAAGGAACATTCTCCTTGATTTTGGTTTATCTCTTTTTCAGGTCTTGGAGATTACTTGTGAAAAAGGAACCCCCTCGGAGTCCATAGTTAATCTCTTTTCAGACTCCCTAAATATGAAAATATCATCGAGTGAGCTTGTTCCTTTCACACTCATTAATTGGTTCAGAAAGAACATCTATTCGGCATGAGTTTAACCCTTTTTCCAACCAATAGATTATTCTGGAAAAAGGTACACCTCGGGAGACTTGTCTCGCCAGGAGAGTTCTCCTCGGTTATATTTTATACTTTTTCAGGCTAAGGAGACTAAACCTAGAAAAAGTTTGTGAGTCCATAGTTGAGCTCTTTTAGGACTCCTTAAAATTGAAAAGATAGTCGAGTGATCTTGTCTCAATCACACTCGTTAAAATGGTATTGAAGAGACATATTTTCGGTATAAGATTAACCCTTTTTTTGAACCGACTAGAATAATTGTGAAAAATGAACTCCCTAGAGTCTTCTTTAACATTTTTTTCAGACTCTCTAAACGTGAAAAAACCACCGATCTTACCTTCTCTAGGCTCGTAAAAATTCACATGGAAGGAGTCTTGTTGTGTCATGCATAATCGCATTGCTGGTCTCATCTTTGCGTCTTTGGCCTAATGTTGGCTCCATGTTTCTCTCAATTGAACCTTTAAAGCATTCCTTATACGCAATCCTTCCAACACTCTTTTCCTTTGTGATCTAACACCTTGACCCATGGAAGAATTTTCCCCGAGTGTCTATATCTTGCACATGTCTCCTTTCCCTAAGCATCAGTATGTTCCATGCACTTGGAACCAATTTTCTTGCTCGCGACACTTGTTCCTCCTTTGTAACGTAGAATTATTTTAGTATTTTTCAATCTCGTTAAAAATTTGAAAAAGACAAAAAATCAAATATTCCAAAAAGAGGGGGCGGGATATATCAATTCTTTTTCCGATAGCAAGATAGTCACCCTTGGATAAAGCACATACTTTCATTTGTTCACCAAACATTGGGATCTAGTATGACATTAGGAAGTTGTTCTCGCTACATAGAGTTGTGTCCTCCTCCATTTGCTTACTCTTCCAAACATATGGAGAGTTTTTGGTGCCTCCTACATCACAGACTTATGTCAATGTTACGTTGTTTGAGTCTGATTATATTTCATGATTTTGTCCAAGGGAAGTTTTATCCAACCTGAGTCAGGAATTATGTAGTTTGTCTCTTCATTTTTATGAATAGCCCATCATGAAATGGATCTACAGTGTAATTGATTGGTATCCATTATCAGTTCATCCCAAGCATGGGTATGTCCACCTTGGAGAGATTATTATTGTTTTGCAGATAGCGACCTCTCGAACTCTGGTACCAGGCTCACTCGACTTTGTGCCTTCCCACTGGTAAAGATATCGTAATGTATTTTGACCATCAGTTTCTCTTCTGACCTCACACACTAGTGGGCATTTCTTATAGCCCTAAAATGCCTTGCATATGCATACATGACATTGGCCTTTCTACGTGCACAATTTTCCAAATTACTGTTGAGGATCTCTCTTTAAAAACCATTTTTTGGAGCATGTATGCGTCCTTCTGCACTACTTCCCACGTACATATGCTAGCTACATACTAGACATATCGCATACATACTCTAGTTGCATACTAAACAGCTCGCGTTTAGCTCCAAAATTTTCAAAAGATAAAAATTTGCAAGGAATTCGATGGAGTTTATGGGCTATAGAGGGTTTCCCAACCAATTCATCCATTGTATCCCATCCCCAAACTGAATAACTATCCTTTCTTCATATAAAAGGAGGTCTTGGGGTCCCATTCCCACATCAAGCATTAAAACAAATAAAATATGCCAAAATCCCTTCCCCTTTTAGCCCAAGCTTTGCAGTCCTTTCTAAGATTTGACCTCAGTATTCCCCCTCCATCTCTCTCCCTATACAATCCCTTTCCTACTTCCTAAGGAGATCAGTTGATTGTGAGAGGTATTATGGGAATGATGCACTTGGAGCAGCAGTAAGAGGAGCCTGGACTAGGTTCGCGGAGCATCTTATGACAAGAAAGTTGTAACTATTTGTAATCTTCACATCTGAATAAAAGAATTTTGTTTTTGTCCCAAATATTGTTTTTTTGTGCTTATTTGATTAATGCATTCACATTCATATTTGGACCCTAACATTGATAAGTAGAGATAGAATATCTTGTAGCTTTGTTGTCTAAATTGTTTGCATGTCAGCTTTGGGAGGTGTAAACATTCCAAGAAACTACAAAGGAGAAGGAGGTCAACACCATCTGAAATGACCTAAGGTAAACCCTCTTTTCCTTCTCTTATATTTTAAGGCTAGATTGTTTGGGGTAGTTTAAAAATAGTATTGTCTTTTAAGGGAGATCAATGATCTGCCTATACTCTGACCCAGTATAGTAATAAGGGGATTTACCCCACTATCAGGGTCATTTGACTACGGTATAGAGAAATCAATATGCTCCCAGACCTTAGTTTTCTAGAAAACAGAGATATGCCACAAATTGTAAACCAAGACCGTAGCAGGAGGCAAAGGCCCCAGATACTTTGAAACTAGTTGGAACGGTTGACATAGAAGCTTGGTGCCTTCCATGCCAAGAACATCACAGAGAATATGAATGCCCTAGACAAGATGAAGATTCTCCTGATGATATGAATTTCATGGATATGATATGTGTGTTCCAAGAGGAACAAGTCACACAAGAACAAATCAATGAAGCCAGAAGACGAGGAGAAAGAGAGGGGAGACTTCGGGCCTTTAATAAATTAACACATGATCAGAAGAAGGAATTAATGAGGAGGGAATATTTTACCTACACTAGAAGAAATAGAGCTTCAACCCCTCCATCACAACCTGACACTCCTCTTCCATCAGCAAAGAAGGTGGCCCCACCACCTGCACCTCCGGTGCATGCGTTGCTTCCTAAGTTAACTCCTGCAGACGAGATTCAATTGAATATAGATGTTGAAAACATGTTTGGGAAACTAAATATGATGGTATGAGTGACAAAGCTGTCCAAGATCCCTTCTGTAAAAATGGAAATCTTGAAGATATTACAGGTACTGATTGAGAAGGAAGACCCTCCTATCATTTTGAATACTATGTACCTTGATCGGAAAAAGGACAAGAATCCTCCATTCTATCTTTCATTAGGCATGAATGGCCTCCGCCTGAATAACTGCATGCTTGATTTTGGGGCCTCAAGAAATGTTATGTCATTGAAGGTGATGGAACAACTTGGTTTGAAGACAACCTGGCCCTATGGTAATGTATGTGTTATTTATTCTAAAACGGTCAAGTTTTATTAGGTATGTGAGGGCGTTGAGGTTTTTCTGATTGATTTTCCACATATTAGCATCATCATAGATGTAGTAGTGATCGATGTTCCAAATGCTTGGGGGGTTCTCCTATCAAGGAGTTGGTCTTCCACCCTTGAGAATTTTCTTAGAATGGACCTTACCCATGCACCCATCCCCATGGGAGATGGCACCTTTGAGGTATTATATAGTTGAGAGAGAGGTGACAAGCATGCCACCGATCCTAGCAGTCCTGACTACATAAGTGAAGATGAATTTGATGAAGTTCCAAATACCATTGATTACAATCCATAGGACTTTCCCTTCATGAAAAAAGACTCCATAGATATGCTTCTCCCATGGACAGATGAATACAAAGAGAAACTTACAAAGTACCGAGGGAAAGAGCCAGGGTCTATCCATATTTTGAAAAAGGAAGATGAAGAAAAAAAAGAAACCATCAAAGGGATGGTCAACACAAAGGATCTTTCATATTCATACATTGAGAGTATGTCTTGCATCAACTTCAGTGAAGGAAGTCTTGCGCTCATGTGGGACAAGAGAAAGGGCAAGCCCAATTATGACCAGAGAGATGACAGCTCATGGCTTGGCCCTTACATTGTTAAGAAGAAGTTTGATGAAGAAAACTACTATTTGATAGCCTTAGATGGGAGAAAGATGCCACTACCAGTGAATGGATCTCTTCTCCAACCTTATGTTCAGGTCACATGACTTCTTTAGGGCCAAGACCCAGGTAAGTAGGTAGGTCGTTTTTATTTCCTTGCATATGCATTTTGATTGCTCATACTAGCTTAGATGCATTTCATTTTTCATTTTTATCTACTTGCATAATGATTTCATGCTTGGTTTAGAAATTTTTGAAAAAATGTCAAAAATTTTCTTTTCTAGATCAGTTTTCGTTTTGGATTTTTATATATATGGATGAACGTTGATAGCACCACCCTAGATGCTCTGATGATTTTGTTTGATTTTTGGTAAGCACGTGTCTACCAGGAGATGTTGTGGTTCTCATGAACTCTACGATGAGCATATATCCCCATGTAGGATCCAGATGTTATCCCCATTTTGTGGGATAACTAAGGATATTATGTCTCGAAGCCCTCAAGTTTCAGATATGGAGTGTCGAGAGACTACATGACCAGGAGTATCCACTTGCACAGATGGAGACCCTTCTCACCACCACATAAGTCAAGATTTTTTTATGGCATCCACCACACCAGCTAGCTTCTGAGAGGCGTTGGGCCTTTCTCCATGAGGTACAAGTCAGGTATTATGGTGAGTTTCATTTCAATATTTGAGGCATTTTGAGTATGTTGTATCTTAGACTGATTTCGATTTCATGACATATTCTTGGACATTATGCATTTTTCCTTGTTTCACCTTGTTGGTTGACATTGTGCCCTAGTAGGTGGTATTCCTCAAAAATGGGTTTTCTACTAGGAACTCCCTTGAAGAGCCATCGTACCATTCCCAGCCATA
>ML785043.1:146796-164280 GCA_009831015.1 Picea engelmannii | reverse complement strand
GCAGGGGATGACCCCGCCAACCATGTCATGACCTTTCATCTATGGTGTTCTTCCAATAGCATTATGGATGATTCCATCAGACTGCGATTATTTCAACGCACACTTACTAGCCCATCAGCCAAATGGTATGTCGAAGAAAAATCCGGGTCCCATACGACCTTTGAGTCATTGGCCAAAGCATTCTTGACCTTCTTCCAATTACCCATCTCCCATGACAATGGTCTAGAACTACTGTCTAACTTCAAATAGACCTCATCCACCCACATTGCTGACCACATTCATGAGTGGCGTAGGCGACGTAGTTTGTGTAAAGTAGAAACCACCAAGTAGCAATGTCTCGACTGGTTTCTTAGATCACTTGTCTCTCTCCTTGGAAAGGATGTCGCTTCCACCTTCCCTCAATCCGAAGAGGAAGCCATCAGTAAGGCCCAACAGTATGACCTCATTTATGCACAGTTGGGGTACTTATACACAGTACTTCCTGATCTTCCAAAACCTGTGCCATTTGGCCAAGACAAACCTGGGATGTCTCACTCAGCAGACGGGCTCATAGGTGCCACCACACACCATGGCCCACAACCCCAACCACCACCGATGTATGGAACACCTCAATACCCGCTGGCATATGGGGGCACTCCTTATTACCCCCCACCCCCTTATCAACAGCCATACCTTGTTGCTATACCTCCACCCATCAGTGGACCACCACCGGCACCTCCCATACATCCACCTATTCCCACAAACAGTGGTACTCCCTCAACATCATCTTATAGTACTAGTGAAAGCACTATGCCTTCCTATGTACCTTATGGATCAGTACCACCACAAAATCCATACTTCCCATTTCCTGGTCCTCCACAACCCATGGCTCCCCCACATCCACATGCGGGGGTAAACTTTGTTCAACCTTCGGCTGCTCAACAATACCAAAATTTCGAACAGTTGAATACAGCCAACCCAACTCACCCATCGAACAATGCCAAGAAGAAAGGAAGGAACAGGAATAACAACAACCATGGTCAAGGCGGGAATCAACCCCCATAGCACCAACCCACTGGGGGCAACCAGAACCAAGGAAACCAAAACCCCCAAGGGGGCAATAACAACAAACGCCAAGGGCGAAATAATGTTAAAACCATCTTCCCTTATGCTCTTTGCGGTGAGTTCGGTCATTACACTCACCATTGCCCCCAGATCGTTGATTTCAAACGGTTGAAAGACTCGGGTAGTATTCCCCATACCCCTGCACAAACTGCCCCTCAATAGGCGCCACAAAAATACGTGCAGCAACCCCCTCCCGCCGTGCTACAAAATCCCATTCCACATCAAGGTGTGATAAACACCCAACAGGATGCACAACATCCCCCACCTCAGGTGGGACAATACCACAACCCTAACAATCCAGCAGAGCGTACAATTCTCCTCACCAGTGAGGAGGAAATCCTGTTGCAAACGCGTAATCGTCAGTATAATACACCCATTGAGTCTACTCCCACCCCGCCAGAGACAAACCCGACACCAATGGGACCCCCGTTGGTGATCCCTCTCCCATCCGTCGAACCACCCCTTCGCATCCCTCGCATCCCCTTGCACAGGAATGTCCACAATCCACGGGCCAGGGCAGCTCATAACTATAGCTTGGTATATGACTTAGCACAATCCCCGGCTGCCATGTCAGTCTTGGAAGTCAAACAGACTTGTCCTGCGCAATGGAAATCTTTACTTTCCGCCTTGGGGGCAGTCGACCCTGTAGATACTCGACTCATCACCTTCGATCTTGATAGCGGAGAACCTCGTCTTCCCGCCTTGATCGCCTTTCAAATACCAGTGAAAATATGGAACATCACAGTTCATCGGTGTATCATCGATGAAGGTGCCTCCACGTGCATCATGTCCAAAACAGTATGGCAGAAACTTGGTTCCCCGGAACTCATTCCCTCTGCCATCACATTACGAGCTTATGACGGACGACCATCCTCTCCTGAAGGGCTCTTCCAAAATGTCCCCATTGAACTCGGGGGCAAGACTATCCTCATTGATATCGAAGTTATCGACGCCCCGCTTGATTATAATATCCTGTTCGGGCGTAGCTACATGTACGCTATTAAGGCAGTGGCCTCTTCCATCTTTCAGACAATGATGTTCCGCCACAATGGGAAGATCGTGACCATTGACCAAGTCTCCCATTATGAGCCTAACCCATCTGCCAACATCGATAACATTCTTCCTCTCATCCACACCAACCCATACGCATATCCACTCATCGAGATGGGCCCTGGGATTTTCAAAGATCCATCCTTGTTAGGGACGTAACATGGAGCACCACCACTCCTTCCCCCTAATCAAGTATGCGTCGTCTCATCCAACGGAACTCACACGGAGGATGCTCTTCCTCCTCAGGAGGCTTCAATCATTCCTGACGTCTCAATAGTCGCAGAACCACCTCCGTCGGAGCCTCCTGCGCACTCGTCAACCTCGAAAGTCCCCGAGACTACATCCCCTCAAGGGAATAATCCCATTTTGGAGACACTCCCCCAACCCCTCACCCAAATTCCCTTCTTTTACCCTCCACCAGGTATCGAATCTTTTCAGGTAGCCGCAACACTCACACTACCAAATATGGTGCTAGCAATCCCAGTTTGCTATTTACACCCACCAGAGATGGTTCCTCGACCATCCCTTCCCCCACAGGAAGGACTTCCCATGACGATTCCCGTCCTTACCCCCACTACCCCCATACTCACTACCCCCCCTGCTACCGTTGGGGGCAAAAGGAGGAAGAAGGATCCCACCGCTCCCCTTCCTCCACGCATCCCACCACCTTGCACACTATGTGAGAAAGAGGGCCACCAAACCAATAATTTCCCATCACTACCTGAATTACGGAATTTGATTCCCCCCAATCAAACTCCCACAACACCCATCACTACTACAAGTACCACTACCACCAACCCTTCCAGTAGTAAAGGGTTGAGGACCAAATACGCTTGTGCTATATGTTCATAGTATGGCCATTACACTCATCATTTCCCAGCACTGCCACGCTTTCGGCAGACGTTAGCGATTGTACGCCAGAACTTCCATAACAACCCCCGCCCTGCTACGTCCTCTTCAACAAATATCACTGACATTCACTATGTCACTACTTCAATTAATGAACGTATGAGATGCCCTTGCTCTCTCTGCGATTCACTAGCTCATTTTACATACCAATGTCCTATGATCCTTGCATACAGGCGACGTCAATTGGCCCTGCTTCACCAACCTGCAGAGGCGATACTTGACATTACCCCGTCACTTGTGGATCTTCATGTCACTTCTCCCGAGCCCGAGGCACTTCCAATGCCTCCATGGTTCTTAAACGATATCTCTAAGGATTTACCCCATAATCCCCCAAACTCTCCTGCTCATTCCCCTACAGAGACTTTCCACCCAACCACCACGGGTACTCCTCAGTACTTCAATATATGGTTTATGTCAAGTGAACCCTCCCCATCTCCTAACATTGCTCCTCCTGCTTCTTCATTAGGGGGCAATCACATTGTCACCACGGTCACTCCTCACGACCCCTTGCATTCTCGGCATTTCCTATGCGATGAGGAAATACTCGAAGAGCTCAACCGCCCAGACTCTCCCTGGGATGCGCTACATCATCGCGCACTCTTCTCACCACAGGAAGCCCTCATGCCTCCTAACCAAAATCCCTTTTACGCGGTCGAAACCAAAGATTTTATCTCGTCCGGGCCTATCGATTGGTTCAACAACCCTATTCCTGCCCCTGATGTGTTTGAAGAAGGAAACATGGCCAACATTTCCCCCACCATCAAAATCGACATTTCCATTAAAAACGGCATCGTCGAAGAAATCATCATTGGAGCTGCTTGCACTCCTCAGGAAATTGCCGCATATAAAGTGTAATAACCGGATTTGAATTAACGTTTAAATTTCTACCAAATTACTGTAATTCCTGTAATTTCTATAAGCTTTACAAAAAAATAAACTTTTCAAAATTTACAAATTATCTCAACACTTATGCTAACACTTACGCAAGTAGAATTTGGCAATAAGTAATGAATCTAAGTAAAAAATCCATGAATTTGAATTTACATACCTCACTTTGATGCTATCCACAGCAGCTTGCTCCCTTCTCGTAGAATCTGATGTTGCTCCTTAGGACACCCCAAAACCAGCCACCCTGCCGACTAGTAACGCCTAGCCCTAGGACATCAATGGATGTCCTAGACCTCCGAGCCCAAAACCTCTGCAGCCCCCCGGTGCACTGTAATTCCACTGTAGATTTCACTCTCCCATACTCCAAGCTCCCCTCTCGTAGAATGAATCCCCCTYCATAATCCTTCTCCACTTCCCTTATTCCTCTTTCACCGCCCTTCCTCCATTAACTCCCCCCCACCAAATACCTTATCCCTTTATTAATGCCTTATCCATTCATTTATTACTTATCTTAACGTATTGGTTACGTTATCCCTTGTGGGATACGTAACCCAATTAAACATTATATTTTATTATCCACCCATTTGTTTAATACTTAATTAATCAATTAATCAATTAATAATCAAATTAATCATTAACCCTTAATTAAAGAGTTAATCAAACTCAAACTAATCATAATCAAAAATAATTAATTAATAACAGATAATTAGTTAAGGTTATTTAATAATTAATTATAGTTTAGCTAATTTTTAGGATTATTTATTAAATTAATCATCTTAATAATTAAGGGTCATTACATAAAGCCCTCTTCCAGGAATACAGGGATATTTTTGCCTAGTCATACACGGAAATGCCTAGCCTCGATCCCTCGATTGTCGAACATCGCATCGACACCTGGCCCGACATCACACCAGTCCGCCAAAAATAGCGACCGCTACACCCAGCCAAAGCGGCGGCTATCAAAGCCGAAATTGATAAATTACGCGCTGCCAGGTTTATTTACCCCATCACTTATACTTCATGGGTTTCCAACCCTGTACCCGTCGACAAAAAACGGGGCACTATCTGCGTCTGCACGGACTTTCACGATCTCAATAATGCATGTCCCAAAGACAACTTTCCAACGCCATTCATCGATCAAATTATCGACGACTGCGCTGGCCACGAGGCTCTCTCCTTTATGGACAGATTCTCTGGCTATAACCAAATCCAAATCCACCCAGCCGATCAGTATAAAACCGCATTCATTACCCCGCGGGGTACCTTTTCATATCGTGTCATGCCTTTTGGCTTAAAAAACGTAGGCGCAACCTTCTAGCGGGTGATGACATACATCTTTCACGATCTGGCTGAAATCATCCTCGCCTACTTGGACGACCTTACAGCTTGCTCCAAGAAACGTACCCAGCATATCGATGATTTACGAATCATCTTTCAACGGTGTCGTCAGTACAACATCCGCTTGAATCCTCTCAAGTGTGTGTTCTGTGTCACCGCAGGGTGCCTCCTCGGTTTTATCGTTTCCCAAAGCGGTATTACCGTGGACCCCCTCAAAGTCAACGCCATCACCGAAATTCCACCTCCTCGAAATTTACAGCAACTTCAGAGTCTTCAGGGCAAAGCTAACTTTCTTCGGCGCTTTGTCCCAGATTACGCCATCCACGCACATGGTTTCCTTCGCTTACTACGTCACGACATCCCATTTCATTGGGACGACTATGCCCAACAGTAATTTGATGATCTTAAAGCAGTGCTTTCAAATGCACCTTTGATTAGTGCACCTGACTACAATCGCGACTACATCCTCTACGTATCAGCATCAGTTGTATCAGTAGCCGGCGTCCTCGTCCAGCTCGGAGATGACAATCGTGAACACGTCATTTACTACGTTAGTAAGAACCTCTCAGGGCCACCCTTGAAGTATAAACACGAAGAGAAACTTTCTCTTGCAGTTGTCCTCGCAGTCCAAAAACTGCGCCATTACATTCTGCTTCGCACCACAAAGGTCGTCACAGATTCCAACCCTATGCAATATTTTCTCAATCGTCGCCAAGTTAACGGCAAATTCGCCCGTTGGATCGTTATCCTTCAGGAGTACGACCTCGAGTTCTCAACACCTAAGAGTAAGAAGGCCCTTGTTCTCGTCGAACTCGTTACGGCCCTCCCCTCTGACACCACCAGTGCCCCTGTCAACACCGACTTTCCCGACGAACATCTCTTTTACATCACCACCGATGACCCTTGGTATGGCGACCTTCTTGTCTACCTACGAACTCAAAAGTTCAGTAACCACCTTTCATGAGATGATCGACGACGTATTCGCCACCAAGCCCCCCGCTATCTCCTCATCGGAGACATCCTATACCGGCGGGGCGTTGACACCATTCTTCATCGTTGCTTGACTATTGACGAGGCCGATAGAGTCTTAAACGACTGCCACAGCGGCGCATGTGGGGGCCATCTTTCGGGTATATCCACGGCTCAGAATATTATCCGAGCTGGTTACTTTTGGCCTACCTTGTTTCATGATTGCATTCATGCCGTGAAACGATGTGAGCAATGTCAGCTCTACGCCAACAAAGCCCGAGCTCCTCCCGCTCTTCTTCACCTTGTCATTACTGCGGGCCCTTTTGTAAATGGGGCATCGACTTTATGACTTGTAATCCCCCCTCCAGCAATGGTCACAAATACATTGTTGTCGCCGTTGATTACTTCACCAAATGGGCCGAAGCTATGCCCACTTTCAACAACACCGCTAACACTGCAGCACGTTTTTTCTTTAATCACGTCATATCCCGTTTTGGCGTACCACTCCAACTTGTTTCCGATCATGGGAAACACTTCGAGAATGAGATCTTTGTCGAACTCTCATCTCGGTTAGGCTTCTCTCACGAGTTTGCCTCACCATACTATCCTCAGTCAAATGGACAGGTCGAGGCAGTGAACAAAGTCCTCAATACCATGTTACAGTGCACGGTTAATAAACATAAAACCAATTGGCATCATATGTTATTTTCTGCACTATGGGCTTATTGAACGGCAGTAAAGACCGCTACGGGTTTCACGCCATTCCATTTAGTCCATGGGGTCGAGGCAACTCTTCCCATCGAGTGCGAAATTCCCACCTTACGCACCACAATTGAGCTATTACCTGACACTGCTCCAATGGAGCAGCGCTTGCTGAACTTGGAGTCTCTGGATGAAGATCTTCGATCTTCCTTACAGAACAATGAGGCAGCTAAAAAATGATCCAAAGCTACCTTTGATCGCCATGTCAACCTTCGGTCATTCCGCGAAGGTGACCTTGTCCTGGCTTATGATATCGCTCATGATACCTTTGGCCACGGAAAGTTTGAATCACTCTGGCATGGCCCTTACATTATCCAACATTGCCTCACCAAAGGCGCATACATCTTGGCCTCCCCCGAAGGCCTCTCACTCAAGGAACCCGTCAACGGGTTGTATCTCAAGAAATTTTATGCTTAAACATAGTCAAACTACTTTAGGTTATTTCTGTTTTCTAGTGTTTTTAATCTTTTTTTCCTCCCCTCCCGTCTAAACTATCATTTGTGCTATTGACAGATGCTTCCTCCACCAGCCTACCACATTGTTTATGCCAACGGCGCCAGCCGTTGGACGCAAAATCTCGCTTCGGCGGCTTGGGATCTATACACCCCCTCACATGAAATGCTACACTCAAGCGGCATATGTTTGGGGCCAGCAACCAACAACCAAGCCGAGTACACTACTTTCATCGGCCTCTTGGATGACGCCCAGAGTCATCATATTCGTCACCTTAGCATCTTCCTCGACTCTCAACTCGTCTTTCTCCATCTCAACAATGTATATCGTGTATGTGATCCGTGCCTCTTTCGCAAATACCTGCAGGTTAGACTGTTATCTCGACATTTTGATTCCATTACATTTACACATATTTCACGACAATTGAATCAAACAACAGATGAAATAGCTAACATGGTGTTAAATTGGCATATATCACATCAAGCTACACATACATAAAACATCTCATAAATCCTGTCACAACATATAGATAGAATAGACATCATCATCATCAACAAAAACACATGTAAACAACACCAGGATCTCAAAATATGTATACTCATATATATATAAAGGCCTATCAGGCCATCCGAATGTTTACATACAAAAAATACATGTGCCCGCAGGCTAGCACAGTCCCTCGGTACAAAAATCGGCTCACCAGCCTATATACAACCAAAATAAGATACACATCATACATCAGTCACGGTGCCTCTATCGCACCCCCACCTGCTCCTCCCTCAGGAGGAGGTGGTGGCACACCACCACCTGCCCCAGGCGGTGGTGGACCACCCACAGGACAGCTGCTCATCGCACTATAGACCTCCATGGTGGCGGTACCCCCACACACTGCTCCAGGAAGCTCTCATCCTGGATCTGTGTCCACATGCCCTCAGGCACGTCCTGCAACACCGTCTCCAGACGATGGCCTACATCATCAAAGTCCACTCTGGCTGCCACCGGAGGAGCATGTGATGGCCCTGTGCCAGGGTCATCAAATCGGCGTCGCCTCGCTGCCCTCTCGAGCTCTGTTGGTCGACCCACAACATCCTCCCGCCGCTGTCTCTCCCCCTGCGGTCGTCCCTCTGGCTCTCGCAGAGCTGGCGCTCGCTGCATCTCCACCTCGCGCCCGCGAGGTGCCACATCTGCACATGCACAAAATAACAACAACAGATAGTATCAGCATCTATATCACATACATATGGACTGATATCTCAAAAGACAACATAAATAAAAAAACATACACAATACTCAACATACCTCGATGGTCGAAACCCTCCCCAGGAGGCAACACCATGTCCGGGTCACCCCGGAAGTCAACCCCAGCATAGGGGTACCGAAGTACTACCTGCGGCATCTACCACCATATCCGTGCAGCCTCTGCTGAAAAGTAGTGGCCACCTTCGCCACCACCATGGCAAACCAAAACTGTAGACCACCGCCTCAATCGCGGCTCTCGTGCCCCTGGCATCTCTAGTAAAACTCTCGGGCGCAACATGGGCACCCTCTCCAAAAACTAGGCTACCAGGATCGAGCCAAATGCAAACTCTCCCGTACCTGTGGACCGACAACGGTCCAACTGCGCGATCATCTGCGCATGCAGCGTTAGCCCCCATGTGAACCGCTCACCACCCACCACCACCCTCTCCAGCACCAACAGCTGGCCACCACTAATCCGTTGGGTCGCAAGTGACCCGTATATCCGCACAATCATCGTCGCGATACAGCGATGTGCTAAGGCATCAATAGCACTGATGCTCACCACCGTCCCCGACATAAAGTCCAGGCCTGAGCAGTATCAACCACCAATCGTGGCAAGGGTTGTATCCCTCGGCAGCACAGGCTCTGTTGGTAGAGGCGTTCCCCGAAAGGGGAGCCCAGTCAAAAAATATACATCCTCCACCGCAGTGAAGGGGATCTGCTCTTCTCGCACGAGGAAGCAGTGCAGCTCCGGACTCCACATCTGAAGCAGAAACTGTAGCAAGTACTCCTGAGCCCATATCAACGGGCACTCAAAGAACTTTAGCAACCCACAGGTTGCTAAAGTCGCCCGCACCCCAGGCCCCTCATTGGCCACAGCCTCTCGCAACTGGGCCCAGTCTCGCTCTCGCCACCACACTGGCATCGTCACTTTTGGCCACCTGCAAACAACACAAAGTCCTATATCAGCTCAAATACCCATCAACAGCATCAAATAGACTCATTTTTTACCCTTAAACCTTGCCTCAAAGGCGCGGTTTTTTCACCCACAAGCGCGCACACATGCGCGCTTGTTCACTGCACAGGCGCGCTCTTGAGCGTGCCTGTTCATCATACAGGTGTGCACGTATGCGCGCCTTCCACCGAATTGCCCGCGCATGTGGGCCCACACCCCCTACAAATTCCCCTAATTCCCCCGGTACGGCCCCCCCGTACCAGCCCTACCCAAAAATTGAAAGCCTATTTCTATGCAGGATGATCAGACCACTAACCTGATACTCGCACACCACCGATCGGATGCCTCGTCCTCCCTGAATCTCCAAATCTCCTATGGAATCTGCTCGTCCAGTCACTGTCGCAGTAGGTACAAATGAGGTGGTAATGTGGGCCCTACAGTTATATATAGTCCTTTTCCCAAACTTCCACTCACCATTCCGAGAGCCCAAGGTGTCCTTTTTTCAAACCGTCTTCAGCCACGGGATCAGCATCCTGCCACCTACATCACAGTTGTCCCCGGGGCACTTTTTATCCCGGGCCCCTGGGGCGCCTCTTTTTCATATCATGATTAGGTACGCACACGCATTGTCACATTTATCTAATACATGCTCATATCTTTGATTCTCTTCAGATATTGTTCACTTTTGGGTATTTGTTTCTCATATGTGCAGGTACTTGCTCCTCATCCCTCGGCATCACTACTTCAGGTATATACTCAGAACTGGCATGTAGTCTTTCCCGTTGTATCGCACTTGCATTTCCAGTCACGCCCTCTGATGATTACCTCTAGGATTTCCATTCCCGGCTCTGCAGTAACCACACCTCCAGTTGCACCTTCGGTACTGTTACCCGGTAGCATTCTTACCCACATGAGTTGTCCCATTCATAGCACCTTTTGGCACTTTTGACACTCATGTTGTTTTTCATTACCCTTTAGGGATGGGAGTCCCGATAGTCTTTCATCATGTCGTGAATCATCCACATACTCCTTCTCCTCATTTTGATAGCTTTTCCACACGGGCTCCCAGATTATCTCTTTATGGTTCTATTGTTTTTACCTACACCTCCACGGGATCATGAACCCTCCATTTCATCCACAATCAATTTGCCCATCTGCGAACCTATCCTCATTTCACCTACCTCATACAGAAACTCACCAATGGGGCCCCCACCCTTCATCAGTTTTCCAAAACAATTCTGCCCTCCCTGGGGCACGCATTTCACACTGGGGCACCCGTTTCTGTATTTGTACAATTCTCCCCAAAAAATTATTCATTATTTATTGTACAAACGCCTTTATTTCCAGTTATTACATTTCCTTTTGTCGTCACCGTTGGCGACTTGCTTCCTTTTGGCCACCCGCAACCCATGTCACCCTTGGTTGGAACATTACTTATCATCTACCCTTGCCAGCATTGTCCATATCTTCAGAGTACTCCACAGGTCACTTACCTCTACCCTCTGAATTTGTTCACCTTGTCCCGCCTCTGGCACAACTTATCACCGATCTTGTCGTCCCCCTGACACTCGATCTTGTTACACGGTTGTGGCCACTTTTTATCTCATACATCCTCCAACCAAGGGCAGTCTTGAGTCTTCCCACTTCTTGACTTCGTCTATGTACCTCTGCCACTTCCCCACCTCAGTAAATTCCACGAAGCTCGTTTCTTTTGGGAGTCACGTCCCCCTTTTGTCGACCTCAGCACAATTTTCCAAAAGGGTGACAGTATCTTGATTCTTATTCTCCATTTAATGAGAGATCTCGGACGGCACATGGTGAAACACCATTTCTCCCTGCTGTCGTTGGCCCCCATAACATTCGACGCCAACACTTTCTCATGTTATGGTGGGTCTTACCTTGCGACTATTGCAGTTATTTTTGTCATTTGCCGAAGACCTCTGAACTTGGTCGGGCCATCAATGCCCGCATCATCGTCACTGCTTATTGCTATGCTCATTACCTTTTGTTCAGAGTATGTTCCTTTGCATAATTGTCTTCTGCCTTTATCATTACCGCCCCCAAGGGCACTGCAGTCATCTACACCAACACTTCAGTCATCATTTTTCAGAGTTACATAACATGAGCATGGGGCATGCTCGCCTCGTTTGTACACAGTTGTATATTTTACGCACCTGATGGAAGGTCGGGTTCTACTAGTTCCTTTCTCTTCCAAAGGATTGCTCTCATCGATCCCACTATTGCTCTCTCTTACAACAACATTCTCAGTAGAAGAAACATTGATGGATTTCGGCTATACGTATGCTCCTAACCTCATCCATCAGGGGGCATCTGTTATCACTGAAATTTTTTCCGCACATGGCGACAAGAACTCAGCATCGTCAAACAGTAATGAAGTCATTCATGGCACTGAATTAATTCCACAGCATTCCAAAGGGTCAAAAACTATATAAAGTAACCAAAAATTGAAGGGCGCTTTACAGAAGAATGGTGCACGCGCACATGCGCGGAACAGGAATGTACCATGCGCGCATACGCGCACGATGCGCGGTTGTTGGTGCAAAAACCCGCGCACCTACTAAATGGCGCATTTATTGAATTGGTCGGCCTCCCAACCACTTATGGATCAGATCCCAAGCCGATTTGACCCTCAAATCTGAGCTGAATCCGCATGGTAGGTTGGTTAAAGACCTAATGAAGCCCTAAAGAACCCCTTTTCACACCTCAAAGGAGTTACATAATCACCCAATGATATGCTATAAAAATCCATGAAGAAACATCATTTTCTCAAGGAATTTCATGTAATGTTATGCTGCCTAGATTGTTTTAAGGACTCACTCCTTGACAATAGCATATTGGCACCATTTCATTGAGCAATTCACTTCTCCATTGAGTGAATTTGCAAAGGAGTTATTTCATCGCCATTTTCATTTTTCTTGTTGTAAGTAGAGCAAGCTTGTGAGGGTCCAAGAGCCTTCCTTTGGAGGAAGAAGGGACTCATAGTCCCCTTTCTTCATTGTGCTTTGATTTCATCAATAGATCAGCCTAAAAACATTGGTGATATTGGTCTTTTTGTGTTTGTTATTTCTATATCCATATGCTTATCATTTTAGTTTGTTTTAGTTTAATTCTTGCTTATAGTTTTGTTTTTCTTTCTCTAACTCTTTCCTCTACAGCTGTCATGCTCAGCAAGACCCAACTGGGCATGTAAGCACCCTTGATTTGCTCACCAAGTCGACGAAAAGGGTGCAAACATGCTGATATATATCATTTATTTTGCTTCAATTAGGGACAACAAGATTAAATTTCTTGTCCAACTAACTTATTACAAGTATCCTTGGTTTTTATTGTGTCTCGGGCAGGTACTTTACTCTCTACATGTCACTCAACTCATTTGGAAACCCTCTACCTCTCCCAAGACCCTTTTCCAAGCTTCCCTTTCCAATTATAATTGACCTTTAGGGACATCCATTCATACTTATAATTTTCCATCTCATTTCCCCCCAAGGTCACCAGGATTCCCTCCTTGAGGTGACTACCTCACCTCTAAAGTGATGGGAACACTTGCCTAAGGTGACAATGGGTAGGTGCTCTCCTAGTTATTGCCAATTGGTGGTTGGGTCGAAATTTTTCCAACCTACATCTTGTGCGATAACACTCCCTATAGCCATGACTAAGTTATCCCATGAGTCTGGCAAAGAACATAATAGGATAATACACTTCTCCTCCTTAGTGATTTTAATATCCACGGATGATAATTGCATTAAAAAGGTATTAAACACATTTAAATGCTCAGTCACTGAAATGTCATCACTCATCCTTAGAAGATACAATTTCTTTCTGAGAAACAACTTATTTACCAGAGATTTCGACTAGTATAAGCTTCTCAGTTTGTCCCATAGTTCTTGGTCGAATCCTCACTTGATACATTGAAGAGACATTGAATTTTTCTATCTCTATTCTCAAACTTCTCGTCATTCTTTAACACAATTTATGACTTATAACTCTTACTATACCTAGGTTTAGCTCTCATATTCAAGATTAGTAAATCAAGATCTAATACCACACATCAAAGCTTAACTTTTCTCTAATACCACATGTTAGGAAATGAGATAGACTTCCATTCTAAACCTAGTATAAGAGAGGAAGAAATATTTAGCAAGAAAGTAAATGACACAACAATCACAAAATACACAGACATTTTACCCTGGAAACCCAAACCAGGAAAACCATCATTCCTTGAGATTTCTTCTCTCTTGTTGTCTTATTCAATCTGAATAAAAGGTTACATGTATAACCTTGGTCCACACCTAAGACACAATCGACATCATACCCTCTTGCTTATGCAAGAACAACCATGTAGCCAATTCATCTTAAATATGTATGACCAATAACCTCTAAATTAAAAACTCTTGGCGATTAGCCATTCATCATCTAAAGATTCAATATTAGCCTTTATGGCCTTACAACGCACCTCTTTATAGGCTTTACAGTAGGAAAAACCCTAAATAATGGTGCCCAAAAATGGTTAAAGATCCATGCAAATCATTATCTACAAATCCCACAACTCTCGGGATTATTTTATGGTCGAATACCAAGTCGGATTACCAGTCGATTATCAGTTGGGCTTCATTCGATATTCAGTCGACTACCACACACCCACCTCTCGACCTCTTTACGGTTGACCTATTTGATTTGTTTTCGATGTTGATACTGAGAGGGGGGTGAATCAATATCAAGTACAATTTAAAAACTTTTTCAACTTATACTTCAACCATATTATATATTCAATTATATCCAATGAGCAATGAACAATAGTAGAAGAGTTACACCAATACACCACAATACACCATGCACAATATATGAGAAATAATCAATAGTTATTGTTCAAGGGAAGTAATGACTTCCAAGGGAAGCTACAACTTCCAAATATAAAGGGAGGGATAAACCTCCAAAAGGAAGATACAATCCTCCAATATCAAAAGAGGGTTTCCCTCTCCATCCTATAAGTTTTAAACCTATGAAGTAAAGCAATGCATACAGATTCTTAAGAAAAACATAAATTAATCAATGGCTCATACACATAGTACACAGAGATTTACACTCGAAACACTTAACCGAGAGAAAACCAACCTTCCTTGGTGTCGCACCTTTCAAATCTTCATTGTATTAATTTCACCATTCACCATACAATATATACAATGTTTTAGGTATTCCGCAACTACCAAAACCCTAATCCTTTAATCCAGGATTAATTTAGAAAACCGCTAAAATAGAAAAAACGTCAGACGCAGTTGTCGAATCTGACGCGCCCACACACACACATGCAAATAATATAACACATCCTTGACCCTTCCTTCCACCCAAGAATATATGATAGATAATAAAACTTTACATTAAATTATCACCATAAACCAACCATCACATAGAACCTGATAATGCTTCCTGAGACTTCTTCAACTTCTGCAATTCTTCACTTCTTGGAATACTCTGATCCTATATATAATATTACTCAATGTATTCTTTGAAACTCCTCCAAGTTTCACTCCGTGAATCCTCCAAGAAAAGGAGTTATAGAGAAAATGGTAGACCTTATTCAATTCTGGTTTATTCAGGAGAGCTAACTTGTACAAAATGCCCCGCGCTCAATATTTAACATCATATTTTGAAATTTTTACACAAGAAATTAAAGCCCGTACTCTTTCCAATGAAATTTTTCTCACTTCATTTGGATTCTCTATGAAGACATTATGCATGTTTTACTCCGAACACATGTTTATGACTAGCTTCAGGACTAGTCAAAAACCTTATCTTCCACAAAGTGTATCTCCAAAATTAGAGTGAGTAAAGAGATTAAATTTTTACCATAGGTACTTAGATATGTCTTCTCAATAGCCTTTGAATTTCACCATCTGAATCATTCTAGAAACAAAGTTATAGAGAAAATGGTAAGATGACATGTAAATAACATACCTTAGAACACATCACCAAAAGACTTCATCCTCCCTTGAAATTCGGCCTTCTTTACTTCAGATTTCCTTTGAAATTTGACTTATATCTCCTTGTTGATTAACAAACTTGTGTGATCAGGGGATCAAATTTTTCTCAATTTTCAAAGTGCTCAGAATGCGACGAAAACAGTGCCATTGCGTCCGTCTCGTCTTCCTGATTCCGGCGGTATATTTACTTTCGCAAATGGAGTCCGTATGGAGGAGATATCGCGATCTGTCTGCCAAGCCAAACAGGTAAAAATTTGGGATGCTAACTGTACCTATCCGTAAAGTCCGTACGACCACGTGTCAGGGCCGTACCATCATGATGATGTGGCAGAGGGAAGACGTGGCGCATTTTTATTGGACGGTTATCGGCGAATACGGTGTTGACACGTGTTCGGTTTGAGGCGAATAATAAAGAGACACGTGGCCCACTCCATGGGCACCATGTGTCCCCCTTTTGTTTGGTTTATGTGGTTATAAAAATATTGTTGGAGTCCGCGGGTTTGAACCCCGGACCTCCCACCACACAAACATCCGCCCGACCAATACGCCATTATATGTTTCTTGTTATGTATACCGACACACATATATGTATGTTGGCAAATCGTATTAATTGGAAGGGGGGTGGGTCGGGGCTTAGCCCCGACCCATAGTTTATACCACACATATAATACATATGTTATATAACATATGCGCGTGGTGTATATAACATTTGAACCAAAGTTTTGTGTTAATGTATGGTGCGTACATTGTATTAATCCGCGCGGGGGGTTATAACATTATATTATTTATATATATCACATTTGTTATAACACAATGTGCGCGCGGTTGTACTTTGCACGGGAGTTACAATTGGTTGCACGGTTTTAAACGGTTCAACCACTTTTTCGCCGAGCCCAAGGTCCTATGAGCCATATGACCGAGTGCCGAGGCGGTTAGGGGCTGGAGGCGCCCTAATCGTCCTACGGTTTGCATCGTTGGCGCGGTTGCGCCCGGTGCCAAGTTTTTACGCTTAAATGAGCGTGTGAGCCAGGTTTGAAGCACAAGGGTGCGAATTGTAGAACCAGAGACAGCAAAGTTAGAGAAGGAGCTTCAAGGAGGCATATCTTTCTCATTTTTCGACCGTTTCAGGTGCCGAAAGAGCCCAAACAGGGGTTTTGGGATGCTGCGGAGCCATTGGAGCAGTCAGTTTGTCATTTTGAGCATTGTAAGGCATGTTTTTGAGCACTTTGAGAAATTTAATAATAATGATCCATTGGAAGCTGGACCAGGAGATGTAGCCTGAAGTGGGGTGAACTCCTTTATCAAGTTGTTGTGTTTATGTCTGATGTTCAATGTTTTATGTTGTTGTATATGTGTATTTTACATAAGTAATCCTTAAATTTATGTGTTGCAAATTGATCCGATTGCTTTAAACACATAACATTTCACTTGCAATATTTATTCAAGTTTTTCAAGTCTTCTTCAAATTTTAGATCAAGTTGGTATCAGAGCACTGGTTTTGAAGACTTGATTGTTTTGCAAGTTTTTTTTTTTATGCTCACAAGGTTGAAACTCACACGAGGAGAAGGTCAACTTGTGGAGCCAAGTTCTTATACGACGAGGAGGAAGCAGTTTCATTCACCGCGAGTTGCAGAGAGACATTCACCAAGCATGGCACATGCAGAAGATCATGAATGTGTTCCGGACGAAGACGAAGATCTCAGACAGGCTGTCATAGAGTTGAGAAACATGATGAATATTTTGTTGGAACGGAACATAATGTCGCAGGGTGAAGGCTCTAACCCTTCAATGCATAAGGGAGGCGGTGGTGACAAGACT
>ML785043.1:85457-135233 GCA_009831015.1 Picea engelmannii | reverse complement strand
TCAACACTTAGGCTCCCCTGGCCTAACAAAACTCATAAGCCTACAGCTTATACAAAACTTGGCTCACCAGCCTATAGAACATATTTACAATTCTTTTGCATATAACATGATCTGTAACGGGGCTCGGCCTTGGGGACACTACAGAACCATAACAAAGCAATACTGTAATTTAACAATGATGCACATGATTAAAATGAGTGAGTATCTTGTGAAACAACTAGTCCCTATAATCACTCAACAAACAACCTCTAAAATCACTTAACAATAATTATCTCGACCTAAAATTATTTCTTTGAGATATGAGCACACTAACAATTTTAACAAAACTATAATCGGACTAAGGACAATAGGAAATGAATCATTAGCTCAACAAATCAATGCAATCAACCACATTGGAAAAACAATCAAGGCAATCATCCATGCATTGCAATCATTACATAGAATCTATCCTTTAAACCTTAATATTGAAGCACTCTTGTATTAAGTATAATCATCAATCATTATTTATCCTCATCATATTGTCAGTATTTCCAATCAAATCATTAAGGATTAAACTCATATGGCAGTTAATCTTATCAAATTCAACCACCACTTTTATTATGGTCAATCTCCTGTAACCAATTTCTAGGAGATCTCATCTCGCACCAATTCTCTCTAGATTCTATCCATAACATCAACCATTACAATGTCTTCCAACGCATTCAATTATTCCCACATAATCATTATACGCACCTTCCTACTTAATTTTTCCAATTCATGTTTTAGATATTATAATGTTTATTTTATCTAAGAAATAATTAATATTATGTACTAAAATAATAATTTCATAAAGTAGAAATAAATCATTCATGATAAATAGTATTTATGTTAATGCAGGTTACAACTTGCTAGATATATATACAACATCATTTTATGTAAATTAATATGCATTGATATAAAACATATCTCTAATTTAGTCTCTCACTTGTCTCTTGCATACTCTCACATATTATAATTTATCATGGTATCAAAACCACAATGATTGATATGCATTGATATAAAACATATCTCTAATTTAGTCTCTCACTTGTCTCTTGCATACTCTCACATATTATAATTTATCATGGTATCAAAACCACAATGATTATGGAATAGGGTAATCGACACAAATTTTGGCACATGCACAAGCTCATAGAAAAAGACATAGAATTTTAGAGGTGAAGAAGGAAATCGAGTTCAAGAGACATTTGTATGGCCAGGAAAAACATAAAATTGTATGGCAACTAATTGAACTTAATTTCACGAGTATAGTGAGTATGGGCATACGACGACTATGAGTGACAAAAAAAAAATTAAAAAAAATAAAATGTGAACGTCCATGTCTTTAAAAAGGGCAGCAAATTTGTAGAGCGGCAACATAGACCTATGATTTGTATGGCATACAAGATAATAGTATGAAGGATGAAATTACAAGATATAGAGATTGTAATTAGGTACAACGAAAGCATAAATTGTACGGATTGGTGGACGTGTATTGTACATACAACATCAATTAGATAAAGTACACATTGATTTGGATTTTTGGGGTAATATGAAGGACATATTTTTATTAAAAAAAAAAATCAAAATTGTAAATTTAATTGGATTTTTTTAGAATTATATAAATTTTATTTTTAAAGATTTACGATGATTTTTCAAATTTGTAAATTCTATTGATTTTTTTAGAATTATATAAATTTTATTTTTAAAGAGTTACAATGAGTTTTTTTTGGAAAGGGGTTATAAGGGTTTTTTTATCTTTATTGAAGTTATAAGTATATTTTTTTTAGAGATATAAAAAATATGGATAATCTTAATAATTTCATAATGTTAGAGTCTCATAAATTAAATGGCAAAAAATATCTAGCTTGAAAAAAAAAAAAATGGAACAAATTTTATCTTATCATAATCTTTAGGAACTAGGTATTAAGACAATTCCAAAACCTCACCCAATGACTAATGACTATAAGCAAAAATAAAAATAAAAAATGCATTACTTCTTCTTAGCTTTTCTTTGGATGATGATCTTATTCCCCATATTCATAGTATTACTAATGTTATTAATGTTTGGAAGAAGTTAAAGAATTTATATGAAACTTAAATGAACTTTGAATTTTATTGTTGAGAAACAAATTAACTAGTTTGAAGATGATAGCATCATATTCCATTACAGACCATGTTCAGAAGTTGCAGGAATTAAAAAATGAATTACCAGTGATTGAAATAGACATTAAATATAAGGAATTCATAACCATTCTATTTAATAGTCTGCCTAATGTATATCAAAATTTTGTAACTTCATTTTGTGTATCTTCTCAAAATCAAGTTCCCACATTTGAAGAAGTTGTAAGCTTACTACTCTAGTAAGAGAAACTACTCAAGAAAAATGAACATGTAGAACTAGATAGAGCTTTTACAGGAAGACACAGAGGAACAGGTCATGATATAGTTATGTTGGGCAATTTAGTTGTTTAAATTCTGAAACAATTACTTATCAACTAGACTAAGTAAACTTATGAGGTGTAGGCACTGTGTGTGCAGAATTATTCTTGTGGTCATTCAAAATCCAATAAAAAAGGGTAAATATAATGCAAACTAAACAAGGACATTCAATGTTAATTCACAATGAAGGCTATCTCCAGACCAATTGCTTATACTAACTTTTAATGGTAAAAATTCAGATCACAAATTTATGCCATTGTGTACATTTATGTAATGTATACCTTGTTAATTCAAACAAGTTTGAAATCCAGTTGAGACACCTCTTATTGTAAACTAACAAACTGATCTAAAATCAAATTACTCAATCAAAGTGTAGCAAAGAAATACTTGCAGAAAAATGTAGCAAAAGAAGTTATGAGGTTGATTCAATTATAGGAATTGAGTTATTTCAATAACAGTACTCTGAACCATTGATATAACCACAATTTGTTGGGAATCTTGTTTGTGAGGATTGATTGTAATTGAAATTCTTAACTGTAAAAATATTTTATAAGTTTAATACCATATTACAGGAAATTGATTGTGATTACAGGAAAAGACAAAATTGCAAGAAAAACATAAATTAAAAGAATACAACACATATAAAGGGGCCCTCCTGGAATATGTTGCAAAATATGATCATAACACTAAAGAATTACTAACACTCTAAATGAAACATAAGATCCTTCTAATCAATAATTGGAATGACAGTTTACAACTTACAACATATGTTTCTCAATAGTAATTTCAATATCTTGACTAACTCAATATATCCTTGATCTCTAATTTGTATAGAAATTACATGAAAAAGGTGGAGTGCTATGAGAGTAAAGCTCTTTCCCTAAATTTCTACATTAGTTACAATCAAAGTCTCTTTTTAAAATAGGGGATCGAAGATCCCTCGGGTAGTTGTTGAATATCTCTCTCTATTCCCCTAATTATCCATGTGATGAGGGAATTCAACTTCCTCTAGCCACAAATCCAAGATCTCAGGAGGGAAATCATGGGTTTTACCAATTCTGGCATGTGTATTTCTTGTTTCTAGTTGTTCTGTTGATTGTACATCAACTGAATGGGAGAGATCATCTTGAGAAAGGTAAATATGAATTTCACCATCTGATGAAGCCCACGAACAACCTCCAAGTGAAAAATCCTGATTTGGTGGAGCGTAGCTATGCAAACCTTGGATGCATTGCGGAAAATATTTTTGGTAATAACCTGAAATTCTAGTAAATTAATGAGTAAATGAATTTGAATAATGTTTTACTAGATAAAATCAAGAAATTATAATAAAAGACAACTTGTTACCTTAATTATGCTTGTTATTCCATTAACATGGTAGAAGTGGGCAAAAAGAAGGATTTTAGACGAAAATAGAAGGTAATTAGGCTAAGTTGCAAGGGGTGAAATGTGTCAAAATTGGAGCCCAACATCTCCCCTAGACAGAGGATATTGCATGTCATCATGCATTTAAATATAAGACAATTTTATTCACTTTTGTTTCAAAATTGTTCAAAATTGTTCCTACCACTCCCCTAAACATTCCTTGTTGTGTCAATGAGGAGATTCAAATTGGATGTTGAAAGATATTGCTTCTTTGATTTCTGCATTTTGATTTTGATCATCACTATCCTATTCCAATTTCTTGTCTTTTGGTTTTGATCGTACCACTTTCTAGCATATTTTCTCAACAAATTATGCTTTTTCTTTAGTTCCTCATGTTCCTCTTTGATTTTGGCACTCTATGCCTTAAGCCGTTCATTTTCTGCCTTAATGCTCCTATCTAAGACTTCCAATTCTTCAATGGTTCTCTTAAGTTTACTTATTCTCTTCTTTTTCTTTTGTAACTTGAAAGTTAAAATAGAAACAATAGGTTCCAAAAGGGTTACCTTTCTTTCATCAGATTGGTTTTCTTCAAAAATTGGTTGTTCTTCAAAAGCTTGCTATTCAAATAGCTCTTTACTAAATGTAGGTTGTAGAGTTGAATTTCTTGTTATGGGATTCTTAGGTAATCCTTGAAATATATATATATATATATATATATATATATATATATATATATATATATATATATATATATATATATATTGTTGGTCTTGGTGGCAATTCTTCTTGAATTTCTTGATATTTCTTGGTTGTACCCCTGGTGATCCTGCATGTAATTGATGGAATGCCTTTAAAAATTGATCCTCTATCTTTTCTTGGTGGCTTTGAAGATATAATTTCTATAGGTGAGTTGGAACCCTCATCCCATGACATTCTTTTAGTGTTGTGTAAATTTTCCTCATTTCCAGTAGTAGGTGTCTCGGTTTTTCCAGTTATTTTAGTGTTTTCCATTATTGTTGTTCCTTCTTGAAAACTATTCCTTTACAGAAAGTTGGCCCATATTTGATTAAATTTCCTCAAATCTTATATGATGATTAATTTAATTAGGGCATGCATATGTCTATGTTTTGAGGGCTTCTCTATACAACTACAACCATTCTTGTGAGACTCTTTAAGAGAAAGAAAGGCATATTAATCTTTTTGTTTTTCTCCTTTAAATGTTGTAACATACAAAAGTGGTAAAGAAAAATTACACTATACCTCCCCTCACAAGTTAAGAACTTATACAAGAAAAATGTAATGTCTCTCCATGGGTCAACTAACCAAGTTCATGGCACCCCCTTCCTCCAATGATGATTCTTCCTTAACCTTTTTCAGGAATGGTGTCTATTCCTTACCTTTTAATCACTGGTTTTTGAACCATTGTTTTCCTTTTCTCTCTAACCCTATCCCCAGCACCAACGATTCCTCTGTGAAATAAATCATGATATCCCCTACTTTGGCAATTATTCCATTGAAGGTTTCAATGAATGCCCTGGTTACTCTATCATTTTGACCCTAGAAATGTTCAATTAATTGCAGCAACCCTACTCTATGGAAAATTATTCTACATCTAGGGTAATTTTCCAATAATTCAATCCCCTGAGGCTCATATCTAACACTTGGAACAGCCATGTTCTACCACTCTGCATAGGTAATATGGTCGAGCAACGATTTGACACTTTTGCAGGAATTCAGACGGAAATGGGGGATTGTTTTAACGCTCGAATGAAATGGATTTAAAATCATGGTGGTTTTGGGTTGTCATATCATAACAAGGTTTCATAGTCAAATCATGCTCATAGGGTATATAAAAATGATTCAATTTATATGAGGGTTTAATCAAATGATTATAGGTAGAGGTAAGCCACATGAGAGTGTATGATATAGGTTAATCATTAGGATAAATGGTTATAGGTTAATGGTATATGGTCATAGAACATAGTAAGTAATGAATGGTTTAGGCTAAACATTTATGAGGATAGAATATGGTAAATGAATGAATTATGAACTATAGGGTAGATAGATAGAGTAGGAATTATTCATATTAATGAATAATTCAATGTTAAGAGAACATTAGGATGAGTTAAAAGTTAATGGCAATAGCATAAATAAGTTATACTTTTAGGATTTCCTTGATTTTGACAAGTAAACATATATCAAAAGACTAATTACCTCATATATACGAAACCTTTATTTCTGAAATGGATTGTTGGGCTTTGAAGATGGTACCTTGAATATTCTTGACCTTGGAATGAGTGAAATGTTGATTTAACTTGATTTATTAAGAGATCATGTGGAATGCTTTGAATGTTGTTGAACTAGTCTTCATTTCTTGAATAAGTCTTCATTATTGGAATATGTCTTTGATTACAAGAAATAAGTCTTTGATTATAGGAAATATGAAGACTTACTTTTTGTTACTGAATCAAGAATATTATGCTATTATTGAATCAAGGAAAGGCTTGTTGATACTTCTGAACAAATAAAACCTACTACTCGTACCAATCATTAATAAGTGTGATTAGATTTATTGAAATAACTGATCTCTGGAAGAAATTACAGGAAATTTGCACATATTCTAGAATTCCTATAATTTACGGGAGATTGAACACTCTGTTTATTGTGAACTATGCTAGCCAGTTTCTTGGTTTTCAAGCAAAGTTCATGTTTAGTTGTGTCAGGGGTCTAGTTTTCACAACTGAACCATATTTTTCTTTTTTCTTTTTATTATTTGTTTTTTTCAAAATTTATATAAAAACTAAATTCAAGATGGAATGAGAGTATAAGAGTTACCCCTCTCACTCACAACTTCCATCTTGGCTTGCTGAAGTAAAGAGAAATAAATTCAACTCAGGACATAGGCTTGTTGTAGAATTTTAATCTGTGGCCATTGACCACAAATTAAACTCCTATATCATCAGATGTTTATCCTTACAAAACCATTGTCAAAAACTATTCAACTTCATAAGGACCAAGCCAGTGAGTGGTAAACTTACCTTTGAAATCTTTGAATATTGAGTCAAAAAGAAAGGCCCAGTCACCAGCTTTAAACTACTTCTTTTTTTATGAATCTATCATGCCATTTTTCTTGTTGTTGTTGTACAAGATTGGTCTACTATAGGGCATCCTGATGTATCTCATATAGATCATTCAATTGTGAAATTCTCTTTATCTGAAATTCTCATCTAGGGAATCTTGAAGGTCTTTATCTGAAATTCAATGGGGATAAGTACATGTTTTCCATATACCAACTTGTATGGGGTGAAATTGGTAGTATTTTCCCATGTGGTCCTAGATTCCCATAAGCCCTATAGATGTTTTATGTCCAATATGTCCGATGGAGTTGCATTGTCTCAGAAGGTTCAACAAGGACTTGTGGTTGAAGAGGCATTTCATATGTTGCAATTGGATGAACCATCCTCTGGAAACTACCACAGCTCCTATCGTACACTTTATCATCTCTGAAAAGAGTGGGCCAATATTACCCCAAGTGAAGGACTTTGTAGGTAGTCCTCTTGTCTGAAAAGTGTCCATTGTTGATGTTTTGGTAGTTGCGGGAGGATCTTTCCCTCCCTGATGACCTTTCTTATATGCAAAGAATATTTCGAAAGCAAGTGAACCATTAAACAGATGTGTGAAAACCCTAGAAGACAAGTCGACCTAGCAAAATAAATAATATTAGAATATTATCTTCCAGAAATAAAATTCGATTCCATAGGAAAAATATAAACAGTAAATATAATTACCAGAAATTCAGGTCATCCCAGCTAGAAAAGTCACTCGATAGATTATATAAATAGAGGACATTTTAGCTCATTTGTACGCCCAGACATACCGCAATTCTTGTGGAGAGATGTCGTTGTAGCTGCAAGGAGGAATAAAGGCGTATAGTCATCTCTTGGTCTTGGCCTCTCTCTATCCCTATCAAGTGATATTCTTGGTGATACTCTTGGTGATATTCTAGCTAAGTATGGTGCAATTTTGAGAGAGTAGTGCAATTGTAGTTGTTGCAGTTGTGTATGGTACTTTTTCTATGGATATGAAGACTCTCTCTCTTGTGCACTACCCTTGGAGAAGGAGCACTCTACTTATCTTGAGTTGTTGTTGCAGTTAGCAGCTGGGGTTTATCTGTTGGTTCTGGAGTACGCTTGCCAAAATTATTCTAAGTAAAGGTTATTGTTCTTAGGGGTGGCATATGTGAATGCTTATGGTTGGGTGAAAATGAAGTGACATTGTCTATGGTTAAATGAGCATACCAAAATTTCAACATGGGATCAGAGTTGGTTTCCTTTGTAACAGTCTAACCACTGGAAGGAAGATCCTTTAGGGTTTCCTCATAAAACCCTAGGTTTGCAGTGTCAGTTCCTTCGTGCTAGTTCCTTCGCACCAATTGCAGTTCCAATTGCAGTTGCAGCACCAGTTGCAGTGAAATTTATTGTGAAGTATTGGGACTAATTTGTTGGTTATCCTAGTAAACCTTACCCTAACACATCTCCAGCTATCTCCAGACTTCAGGTTGGAGAACTTTGAAGTTTTAGGGTTTGTCATTTCTTTCCGCTGCTGTCGGATGGTAACGCTACCTGTCGTTGTTTGCTGGAGCTATGTACTTGTATATGTTTAAATGGTATCACTATCTTGAGTGTGTTTGTAGGAGAATGGATCTTTTATCCAAGCACAATATTGGGAAAATATAGAAGACAACCCAAGTGGGACAACAACATCTAAACTCTAGGTTTGCATATAAGGTTTGATATTTGTTTATATTGTTGTAGTTTGAGTAAGTGTTGTAACTAGAATAGAAATCTTCATAATTCTATTATTGTTATTGTTATTGCTAGTTTAGTAAACACTTGTTTATTTTTGGTACTACTACCATTAAGTAAATGCTCATATTAATAATTCACTTGTTTACAAGATAAATTGATCTCCTCTAGGAGATGATCTTGGTTGGCCTTGTTCCAAGCTACTTATCCTGCAAATTCCATGGAGGTTACCATGGAGATATTGTTGTTCTTGTTTCTTGTTCTGGGAAGGTCACAAGAAATAGCTTTGAAAGGGAGTTATATGATAGTTGCAGGAGGCAACATGAAGCATACATAGAGTTGTACACATCCATGTAATGAAGGAGAAGAGGAGGTCAACACATGAAAAGGGAACAAATGACTCTGAAGACTATATAGCTTCAGAGGGAGCATGCATATTCAGAGTGAGCATGATCTGAGAGAGAGTCGGTTGCTTAGAGACTTTCATTCAGAAAGTATTCCTCTTTAGATTCAGATTTACATTAAAATGGGAGAGACGTTCTCCAGGACTGACAAAAAGGAGTCTAGATCAAAATCTTCGGAGAATTTGAGGAGATGTGAGACCTCCTGGGAGGATTCCCTTGTTTTAGTGAAGGAAGCCAGTCAGAAGGACTGGGATGTGGAGCTTTTTACCTTGATTCTGATACTTGTACATCAGTTGACAGCAAAAAAAAATTGAGATACCTACATTGTACGAGCGGATATGGATTGAGATGTGCCTTAGATGGAGATGTGAAGCTGCAGGATTATACAGACTCTAACTGGGTAGGGAGTGCAGTGGATGGGAAGAGTACTTTCGGATGTTGCTTCAATTTAGAATATGTTTGATCTCATGGTTGATCAAGGAGTAGACATCAGTGGCACTTAGTACAATAGAGGCAGAGTATATATCACCCAGTATTAAAATTCTTGAATCAATGTGGCTTCAAAAGTTTCTTGCAAAACTTCAGTCAAGACACGATGCAGAAGGGAGTTGTGAAGCTCAAGCACACATCCACAGATGAGTAGCATCGAGCAGACATTCTCCAATATTGGTCATGTTGATTTGACCAAAGGAGAATGATACTTCACTCACAGGATTAGCCATGTTCATTTGGCTAGTGGTGAATGGCCGAGGCACAGTCTTTCTCATATTAGTCATGTTGATTTGACTAGGAGTGGAAAGACTCAAGGTGAAGAATGTCAACTCTCGTTGAGAGGGAGGTGTGTTGTTTCTTCTCATGCCGACTAACCCCTCTAGCCAAGGGTTCTCTGGATCAGTGTTTTGACTGAGGGGGTAATGCATTGTCAGACCTGATGAGAGAAGAAATATCACATGCATAGTCCTGAGGACTATGGGAGTAGCTTCATGCTACTAGATGAGAATACAACTATGGTTGATGGCATATTGTAGTAGATGTGTGCTACTCATTGATTGTTGCATAGTTATAGAGACATCGACTATGATTATGGCTAATGGCATATTGTAGTAACTGTGTGTTACTAGTTGATTGCTGCATAATCATAGGTATGACTATGGTTGAGGGCATATTGTAGTAGTTGTGTGCTATTAGTTGATTGTTGCATAATCATACGGATCTTGACTATGGTTGAGGGAATATTGTAGTAACTAGTTGATTGTTGCATAGTCATGGAGGTGGTAGATCCCGACTATGGTTAAGGGCATATTGTAGTAGTTGTGTGCTACTAGTTGATTGTTGCATAGTCATGGAGGTGGTATATCCTGACTATGTTTGATGGCATATTGTAGTAGTTGTGTGCTACTAGTTGATTGTTGCATAGTCATGGAGGTGGTGGATCCTGACTATGGCTGAGGGCATATAGTAGTAGTTGTGTGCTACTAGCTTATTGTCGCATAGTCATGGAGGTGGCAAACTATGATTATGGTTGAGGGCATATTGTAGTGGTTGTGTGCCACTAGTTGATTGTTACATAATCATAGAGACTGTTGTATTGCATGGTGGTTTGATTGCAGTAGAGAGACATCGTGTCTCTAGATAGTAGTTGTGTGCTACTTGGACTGGTTGTGCACCACTGGATAGTATTTATGTACTACTGTGGATCAACACAATCATGTTCTACTAGATGGAATTAAAGTAGTTGTGCGCTACTAGATGATTTCCATGGAGACTACCAATTCACATTGGAAGTAGTTGAGTGCTACTTGATTGCAGAGACTATGAAAGATGATTCGAGCTACCGATGGAATTGTGGCAGTTGTGTGCTACTAGTTGATTGCAAAGTAGTTAGTGGACTACTAGATCAAGACATTGTGAAAAATGCATCCCTAGATAAGAGAGAGTGTTGATGTTTTGGTAGTTGCAGGAGGATATTTCCCCCCTAGATGACCTTTCTTAGATGCAGAGAATATTTCGGAAGCAAGTGAACCATTAAACAGATGTGTTGAAACCCTAGAAGACAAGTCGGCCTAGAAGAATATATAATATTAAAATATCATCTTCCAGAAAGACAAGTCGATTCCACAGGAAAAAGATAAACAGAAAATATAATTACCAGAAAGTCAGGTCGGCCCAGCCAAAAAAGTCACTGGACATATTAATATAAATAGAGGAGGTTTTAGCTCATTTGTACACCCAGTCAGAGCGCAAATATTGTGGAGAGTTGCAACTGCAAGGAGGAATAAGGGTGTATGGTCATCTCTTAGTCTTGGTCTCTCTCTAGTGCTATCAAGTGATATTCTTGGTGATAATCTTGGTGATATTTTGGCTAAGTATGGCGCAAGTTTGAGAGAGTAGTGCAGCTGCAACTGGTGCAGTTGTGTTTGGTACTTGTTATGTGGATATGGAGACTCTCTCTCTTGTGTGCTACCCTTGGAGAAGGAGCACTCTACTTGTCTTGAGTTGTTGTTGCAGTTAGCAGTTGGGGTTTATCTATTGGTTTTGGAGTAGGCTTGCCAAAATTATTCTAAGTAAAGGTTAGTGTGCTCGAGGGTCGCATATGTGAATGCCTATGGTTGGGTGACAATGATGTGACATTGTCTATGGTTAAACGTGCATACCAAAATTTCAACATCCACCACATGGATCATCATGGAATGCCTTCAAGATATCAAACATCTCATCCTCTCTTAAATATCTTCAGATAATCAAATCTGATCCAGTGTAGAAAAGATCTCCTCAAATCCACGAGTGTTTGGCACTTTGTCTGATAATCCTTTGCTTCTCCTTTGGTGAAAAATGTGGTGGAATTTTTCTTGTAGACAAATAATTGGCAATATCAACAAACCATGGAGATTTAATAGAAATTGTGAATAAGTTTTCATTAGGAAAACTATCTTTTACAGGAATGGTCTCACTAGGATTATTGATACAAGAAAGAAAATTTGCTACCAGATTTTCTCTTCCAAGCCTCTCTAAAATGGTAATATTGAATTCATGTAATAATAATATCCATCTCATTATTCTTCCATTTGTTATAGGTTTATTCATGAAATACCTAATAGCATAGTGGTCAGTATGCACAAAGACTTCATAGCCAGTGATATAGTGTCGAAATTTATTAACTGCATAAATGACTTCCATAAATTATTTCTCAATAACAATGTAATTAAGTTCAACATGTGTCAAATTTTTACTAAAAAATAAATAGCATAGGTTCGTTGATTTTCCTTTTGCCCTAAAACCACTCTTATTGTTGAATCAGATGCATTAGTGGACATATGAAAAGGTAATGTCCAATCTGATCCTTTTAATATCGGAGTTGTGGAAAGTTTCTCTTTAAGTTCATTGAAAGCAACCTGACAGCTAGTATCCCAATAAAAATTAACATCTTTTGCAAGCAGTTTGAATAAAGGTGAGGCAATTTTAGTAAAATTTCTTATGAACTTCCTACAATACCCTGCATGTCCCAAGAAGCTTCTTACATCCTTTTGGGTGGATGGAGTTGGTAAATTAAGAATCATCTCAATTTTGGTTGGATCAACCTTGATACCTGTAAAAGATACATGGTGGCCAAGAACAATTCCTTCAGTAAACATTAAAAAACATTTTTCATTACTTAAGGAAAGATTTGTTTCCCGGTATCTAGTTAGAACTTTTTGCAAATTATCCAAGGCTTCTCCAAAAGTGTCCCCATATACTGTAAAATCATCCATGTAAACCTCTACACAATCATGGATTAAATCAAAAAAGATAGCTAGAACTACTCTTTGAAATGTGGTAAGTGCATTACATAGTCCAAAGGGTAATAATTTATATGCATATGTTCCCCAAGGGCATGTAACGATTGTTTTATATTGGCCTTCTGGAGTTATTCTTATTTGATTGTAGCCATTGAATCCAACGAGGAAAGAAAAGTATTTATTTCCTATTAATGTATCCAGGACTTGATCTATGAAACGTATTTATTTACTTCAGCACCATTCATAATGGTCGTGTTTCCAAATTGGTAGTTAATGAATGCATCAATTGTTTCCAACCAAGGTATTTCCAAGATTAAAGGATGTCCTCCCAAATTAGATTTGGGTTGTAGAATCGTGAAATATGTTGGGTATTCCCAGGAGTCAAGGGAAACAATGATGTCTTTAATTACACCCTCAGGTTTGATTTTTTTATCTATCCTCTAGTTCTAACACTGTAGGGATTGGTCAAAGATTGCCAATGTTTAGATTTTGCATAGTTTCCATTGTCATGACATTGATAGTTGCACCTAATTCAATTAAAGTATTTGGGATAGAAAAATAGGTGATAAATATTATAACAATTGGTATTCTAAGATCAACACATTTTTTTGAAATAACTCTAGTGGTCATCAAACTTGTTAATTTCCTGTTAACTTGAATTGATTGTGGATCGTGTCTTTTTCTTCCATATTTTATAACACATAATTCCTTGATTGTATTTGCATATATCGGTATGTCATTTATAGCTTGTAGAAAGGGAATTTTGATGAAAATATTTTTTAATTCATTTAAAAAGTCTAATTCAAAAGAAATTTCTATTTTTTATTGTTTCTCTATAGTTATCCTTTCAGGAAAGGGTGGTGACTCGGATGATTGATGTTTTTTGTGGAGAAATAGATTGTTTTATTGGAGTTTTATTTTTATCAGACTGATTATGAGTTTCCTTCTTCTCTTCTATTATTATGGAGGATTTTATGTTTACAACCTTCCTAGAACACAAATTGGTTTCTTGTAATTGCAAAGGAAATTTTTGTAAGTGCACATGAAATTCATGTAACTTCATAAGGAATATCTATAATCGCACAGGGGCAATTAGATAAATAGGAAAAGTGTCTACTTCAGCATTGTAAATATCTTTATCCTTTTGGTTATTAGGATTTTCCATTGGTTGGGAAGGAATTTGAGTAGGTCTAAGGGGTTGTTGATTACATGGAATTTGTAATGGTTGTGCTTGAGCTAGTTATGGTTGTTATGGAAGGGATGGAAATTTTTTCTACATAGTGGAAGGATATTGTGGGAATGTTTGGTATTGATGTTGTTGTGGAAAATATTGTTGTTGGTATTGATGTGGTACAAATTGTTTTGGATGATATTGTTGGGGCTGATATTGAGGTTGAAATTGTTGTTGAGATATATTTAGATCCCATGAGATTAAGCACAACTATATATTCATCTCGAATTCCTTTTAAAAATATTGTGCAAATAACATCAATATTCAAAGAGCTATGTTTAGATTTTTGTAAATTATATAAGAACCTCTCTAAATAGTCCTCTGAACTCTCTTCTTCTTCTTGTGTCATTATAAAAATATCTTCGGACCTACAATATGCTTGATATTTTTTAAGGAAGATTTTTCTCATGTTATCCCAATATGCAATAATGCTCTCGCCTAATCCCGTGAACCATTTTAAAGAACCTCCTTTCAAAGTAGTAGGAAATAATCAAAGTTTGTGTGCATAATCAATATAACCATAAGTATGACATAAAATATTGAATTCAAAAAGGAAAGCATCAGGGTCTTTAGTTGCCATACCATAAAAAGTTTCCAGAACTAAGGGTGGAATATTTTTCATTATAACTCCATTACCAAAAGTTGTGGGCATATCCAGAATATGAAATCCAAAAGTTACTTCCATGTCTTCTTATTCATCTCCTACCCTTTCTCTTTCTTTATTTTTTATCCTTTGTCACTCTCCACCTCCTGCTGGTATTCATTCTCTACTTGCTCCTGGTCCTCTTTCTCTTTATCCACCTGCTCCTATTCTTCTGCCTCCTACATGATATTCTTCATCATCTACCATTTGATTTTCCCAGAAGATCCAATATTATTTACTTCACCCTTCTAGTTCTTCTTTAGTATCTTATGGTTGTTCAACAATTTCCTCTCTTTGTGTTTGTTTTGAGCTTCTTCCATCAATACATTTCTTTTTTTCATTTTTATTACCTATAGATAAGTTAGTATTGAGGGGTTTTATGGATGATTTTATGGGTGGTTTTGTGGGGGGGTTTGTTTTATCTGAAATAGTTGGAACTACTTCTTTTGTTGTTTTAACAAATCTACCTTTATTATCTCTTGTCCTAATTGATGTATTCATACAATTCATGCATAACTAGGGATCGTAAAGACTCACTAAAGTGAATGCGTAGGTGTAAATGTGTTGAACCTGAACATAATAGATCTATCTAAACAATGATACACACATTTGCAGGGAGAATAGAAGAAAGAAGAAGAAGGAGAGAAAGAATGAAAGAATTATCATTAACCGTTATGAAAAAATGAATAGTTTACACATGATATGTTATGTATAACTCAATGAGTTCAACTTGAGGATAACCAATGCACCATAGTGGTGGTATAGAGTGATCTAAACACACACCAGCAGTTACGGGAGTGAACTTCCACCTAGTCTAGTCTCTCAGGCAGTTACGGGAGTGAATTGCCACCTAGTTGAGTTAACTAGTCAACTAGTCTTCAGTTAACTGACTGAACAGAGAGTAGTGAGGAGTTAACTTAGGGAATCAAGGCTAATGCACCACTTTGGTGATGATAACAAGGCAACATTGAATTAGCATGGTGATGATCCCAATGTTGCATGGTGACAAAACCAATGCAGCATCTAAACTCAACTCAACTAGTCAAACTGAAGTGTCAACTGAAAGAGAATATTCTCCAGGTGGAATATTCTCCCCTAAAATATAGGAGACTGGATAATGACTAATTATGACTAATAAACAAGAAAAAACCTTAGGAAAAAGAAATCATGGGTGTGTGTGAAATAACTCCAACACCCCCCCTGAACATCACTATGGTGAAAATAAAGATTGGGTCCCGGCAACAAGGCCATGTTAGGTACCCAAGTACAAAAGATACACTGAAAATAAAGTGAGAAAAGAGGGAAAACCTCATGGGAAAAACCCCCCCTCAAGGTACAATGTATGTAAAAATAAGAACTGTAGTTGCTAGGCAATTGTGTCCTTCACTCCAAGACGACTTCGCAAAGAATGGAACTTCTGCTCAGTGAAGGTCTTGGTGAAGATGTTTGCCATCTGTTCTACTGAAGGACATAACTATAAGTCAATGATCCCCTCGTGTACTAAGTCCCGGATGTAGTGCATGTGGATCTCGATGTGCTTCATCTGTTTCCTTTGAATTGGATCTCTGCAGAACTTCAGAATGCTCTAGTTGTAACACCAGATGACGATCGGCTAATGAAACTGAATGCCCAACTCAGTGAGAAAATGTTGTAGCCACATAGACTGAATGGTTATGTTAACTACCCCTCTGTACTCTACCTCAGCTGAAGATAGAGAAATGGCATCTTGCTTCTTGCTCGACCAACAAATATGCCCAAAACCAAGACTGAGTGAGTAACCAGATGTGGACTTGTGATCAGTGTTATCGCCATCCCAATCGAAATCAGTAAACCTGATGAGATATAATGTAGATTTTGTTGCATAATGAATCCCAAAGGTGATGGTGCCCTGTACATATCGAAGGGTATGCTTTTCAGCCTTCCAATGTAGCTCATGCAGCTCCTGCATGAACCTGGAAATTGCGCCAACTACATATGAGAGGTCTGGTATGGAGTGTGTGAGATACAACAATCTCCCCACTAGTTTTTTGTACATTGTGTTGTCAACCAATGGAGTCTCCCCGCCATCCTCAAGTTTGACTCTTGATAGGAAAGGAGTCAGAGCAGACTTGCAGCCAGTCATGTGAAATCTCGCAAGGAGATCTCGTGCATACTTGGCCTGAGACAGTTTGATGCTTGATGCATCCTGATTGATCTCGATTCCAAGGAAAAAGTGTAGCGAACCCATGTCCATCATCAAAAACATGTCATGTAGAATCCTCTTGACTGTAGCAATCACTGAAGTCAAGCTATCAGTGATCAAAAAATCATCAACATACAAAACTAAAAGTAGAATTGAATCAGTCGTCCTGAGCATGTAGACATTCAGGTCTGATTTTCAACGTACAAATTTTTGTGACAATAGGTAGGAATCCATCTTGGCATACCATTCCCTTGGAGCCTGCTTGAGGCCATAAAGTGACTTCTTCAGTCAATAGACCAAAGATGAGTCCTGCATAAATCCCTGGGGTTGCTCCATGTAGATCTCCTCAGAGAGATCACCGTGAAGAAATGCATTCTTCATGTCCATCTGATGGACTTCCCATCCTTTTGATGTTGCAATGGAAAGTGCCAATCGAATGGAATCCATCTTCGCTACTGGAGCGAAGGTATCATCATAGTCAATATCATGAACCTGTTGAAAGCCTTTGGTGACAAGCCTGGCTTTGTATCTGTTGATTTTTCCATCAGTTGCACTCTTGGTCCTATAGACCCATCTGCATCTGACAAGTTTCCTCCTAGAAGGAAGGGGAACCAGATCCCAAGTCTAGTTCTTGAGGAGGGAGTTGTACTCCTCCTGCATGGCATATTCCCAAAATGGATTTCCAGTAGCCTTGCCATAATATTGTGGATCTGAAGACTAAACCAAGAAAATATGCCTGGAAGGCAATGGTTCAATGGCAGTGAGTGCAATAGGAGGCTCCTTGAAATCAGATCGAGTCCTCCTAGTATCGGCTGGACCACCCACAAGATCCCATGCATCCTGAAGAGTAATCTGTGCCCACTTGGGCCTCTGCTCTGGCTCTGCAACTACATCTGGATGCTCTGAATCTGCATTCGACTGTACTGAATCTAAATCTGAATCATCTGATTCCTCTGAATCAGAACTCTCATCTGAAGAAGAGTCGGCATTTACATGCTCATCATCTCGGACGGGTGGAAGAATGAAGGTGTCTGCATGCGGCTGTTGAGGTGCATGCGAGACACTTTCCTCGAATTGGACACTACGCTCAATGATGAGTTGGTCTGAGGAAAGATCAATAAGTTGATATCCCTTCACATCGTCGAGGTATCCAACAAAAATGCACTCAGTGCTCTGTGGATCAAGTGCCTTCCTCTTTTTCGAGGGAATCCGGGCCCATGCACATGAACCAAAAATGTGAAAGTGGGTCACTTCCGGTTTGAGCCCGCTCCAAGCCTTGTAGGCGTCTTATCCTTGACAGATCTATGGGGTGATCTGTTTTGGATGTATGTTTCACATTTAAGTGCTTCGGCCCATAGTCTCTGTGGTAGTGACTTTAAATGCAACATGCAAGATGCCATCTCCTTTAGAGATCGATTTTTCCGCTCAACAACTATGTTTTTCTACGGAGTATAGGGAACTGTGTGCTGCAGCTGAATCCCTGCCTCATGGAAAAGATTTTAGATCTCATGATTCACATACTCTCCCCCATTATCATTTCGGAGGACTTTGATCTTCTTTCCAGACTGTGTCTCAACCAAAGCTTTGAAATCTTTGAGGTGTTGAAAGACCTCAGATTTTTTCCTGAGAAAGTAGATCCATGTAAAACGTGAGAAATCGTCAACAAAAATGAGAACAAACCTCACTTTGTTGATCTATGGATGTGAAAAATGACCCATGAGGTCACTGTGGATCAGATCTAAAGGTGCAGAAGATCACTGAGATTTTCCCTTGTCGAATTTCTCTTGAGGGTGTTTTCCGAGAACACATCCCTCGCATACTCCCTTGGAGAAATGGATGTCTGGTAGACCATCAACTAATATTTGCTTACTAAGTTGTTGCATGTATCTGAAATTCAAATGTCTAAATATTTCATGCAATATCCTACTAATTTCATCAGCATGAGTAAGCAGTAAAGCATAATCAGGTTCAATGAATTCAGAAAATGTATACAATCTAGACTGATGATTTACCTCACTGGTAGCAACCCTGGAGTTGGTTTTCATGTCGTAGATGTCCATGGAATTTGGTTTGAATACAAATTTCTTTCTGGTGCCAGAATTATTCATCTGATACACAGAGAGAAGGTTGAAACAAAGCTTGGGAAGATGCACCACATTCTCGAAGCTTTTGTTGGTGAGTTCAATCCTTCCTTTGCTGGTGACTTCGACAGAAGAGTTGTCCCCCATCAGAATAGGAGAACATTTGCATGCATCCAATGAATAATAGACTACTTTTGAGGCATCCATGTGATGTGATGCTCCTGAATCTACGATCCAAGCATCAGGAGAGGAGTTGATGGCAATCAAGGCATGGCTAGAATTGCCTTTCTTGGAATTCAGATATTCTGGCTTCTTTTTCTTTGCACCCTCGGGGATTCGATCTCCAAGCTTGTTTTGTTGAATTATTTGAGACATCAGATCTATTTTTTTTCATGCATGTGAATTCCGAATGGAATCCTTTGTGACAGTACGTGCATTTCTCCCCTTTTCTTCCCTTTTCTCCTTTGGATCTGGAGGCATCGGTGAAGGGTTTTGTGTACCCTTCCTTCTTCGGATGTGCATGAGCTTTCTGTTTATCTTTATCTTTAGATTTATGATATTTTTTTATGCCATCTTGCGCAATGAGTGCATGCGTCTTTGGGCCTTTGATTGTGCCCATGTTGATGAGCTTGGTTTGCTCTTGTGTCAGGGATTCGATAAATTCCTCAAGAGAAGGCATCTTCCAGGTGGCTCCAGAGGCGAATCTAACAGTATGGAATGTAGATACAGATACAAATAATTCAAGACCAATCTTGGAGAGAATGGTGAGAACCATTTGTTTCTCCTCCTTCGATTTATCAACCCCGCAAGCTTTGAGTTGCGACAGTAAATCCTTGAATTTCGTCAATAAATCATGGATATTCTTGAAGCTTTTTGGATCCAATGTGAGCAACTCCACCTCCATAATGTGTCCCCTCATCTCATCTTGTTTTCCAAAGGTCCCTTCCAAGGTTTTCCAGGCTTCATTGGGAGTCTTACAGGAAGATATGTGAAAAAGGAGATTGGGAGAAATAAGACTGCAAATTGTTCTGAGTGCTTCATCCATGCAATTTAAGTACTTGGATTTTTCTATGGCTGATGTAGGATCTGTATCTGTATTCATGGTTAACATGTACAACCCTATGGATCGAATATGTATGGCTATTTTCTCCTTCCATGCAAAATAGTTGTAAGGTGTAAGAATGAATTCTTTTTGGAATTCCATCTTTTCGTTGTCTTCAATCTTTTGTACCTGCAAAAAATTTTGGTGTAGATTTTGCTTAGCAGTCTGTCATCTTTGATACCATGTAAATGTGTTGAACCTGCACAAAATTGATCTAGCTAAACAATGATACACACATTTGCAAAGAGAATAGAAGAAAGAAGAAGAAGGAGAGAAAGAATGAAAGAATTCTCATTAACCGTTATGAAAAAATGAATAGTTTACACATGATATACTCTGTATGACTCAATGAGTTCGACTTGAGGATAAAAAATGATCCATAGTGGTGGTATAGATTGATATAGACACACACCAACAATTACGGGAGTGAACTGCCACCTAGTCTAGTCTCTCAGGCAGTTACGGGAGTGAACTGCCACCTAGTCTAGTCTCTCAGGCAGTTACGGGAGTGAACTGCCACCTAGTTGAGTTAACTAGTCAACTAGTCTTCAGTTAACTGAATGAACAAAGAGTAGTGAGGAGTTAACTCATGGAATCAAGGATAATGTGCCACTCTGGTGATGATACCAAGGCAAGGACGAATTAGCATGGTGATGATCCCAATGTTGCATGGTGACAAAACCAATGCAACATCTAAACTCAACTCAACTAGTCAAACTGAAGTGTCAACTGAAAGAGAATATTCTCCAAGTGGAATATTCTCCCCTAAAATACAGGAGACTGGATAATGACTAATTATGACTAATAAACAAGAAAAAACCTTAGGAAAAATAAATTCTAGGTGTGTGTGAAGCAAATCCAACAACAGGTTCTTACCTCCCATCTTACCATCTTTACTCCTTCTCCTAAATGCGCATACAAATGAAAGGCAAGAAAATTATAAGAATGAATTTTTTTTATTTTTATCTATATGAAAAAAAAAACTATGAACTTCTAAAACCAATTCCTATAGCACCTCCCTGGAAATGGCTCCAAAATGTTAGGTAATTTAGTTGTATAAATTTTGAAACATTTACTTATCAACCAAGGTAAGTAAACTTATGAGGTGCAGGCACTATGTGTGCAGAATTAGTCTTGTGCTCATTCAAAATTCTACAAAAAAGGGTAAATATAATGAAAAATAAACAAGTATATTCAACGTTAATTCACAATGAAGGTTATTTTGAGACCAATTACTTATACTGACTTTCAATAGTATAAATTCATATCACATATTTATGCCACTATGTACATTTATGTAATGTATACTCTATTAAGTCGAACAAGTTTAAAATCTAGTCGAGACACCTTTGATTGTAAACTAACAAACTGATATAAAATCAAATTACTTAATCAAAGTACAACAATGAAATACTTGTAGAAAACTAATGATTCTAAATCAAACTGTTACAGACTTAATCCCAAAGTTTCAAATATGGTTTTAATGCAGTTGCAACTGTAGAAAAATAGGTTATGAGGTTGATTCAATTACAGAAACTAAGTTATTTCAATAACAGTACTTTGAAAAACTGATATAACCACAATTTGTAGGGAATCTTGTCTGTGAGGAATGATTGTAATTGAAACTCGTTAACTGTAAAAATTTGGTGTAAGCTTAATACCAAATTACAGGAAATTGATTATGATTATAGGAAATTAATAGGTATTACAGGAAAAGATAGAATTGCAAGAAAAATGTAAACTAAAAGAATACAACATATACCAGGGGGGGGCTCCTAGAATATGTTGCAAAATATGCTCAAAACACTAAAGAATTACTAACACCCTGAATGAAACATAAGATCCTTGTATTCAATAATTTGAATGAGAGTTTAAAGATTACAACATATAGGAAATTAATAGGTATTATAGGAAAAGACAGAATTGCAAGAAAAATGCAAACTAAAAGAATACAACACATACCAGGGGGCCTCCTAGAATATGTTGCAAAATATGCTCAGAACACTAAAGAATTACTAACACTCTAAATGAAACATAAGATCCTTGTATTCAATAACTTGAATGGGAGTTTACAAATTACAACATATGTTTCTAGACAATAATTTCAATATCATGACTAACTCAATACGTCCTTTACCTCTTATTTTTATAGAAATTACATGAAAAAGATGGAGCATAATGCTCTTTCCCTAAATTTTTGCATTGGTTATAGTCAAAGTCTCTTTTTAGAATAGGGGGTCAAACATCCCTGAGGTTGCTATTGAATATCTCACTTTGATCCCTTAATTCTCCATGTGATGAGGGCATTCAACTTCCTCCAACCACGAATCCAAAATCCCAGGAGAGAAATCTTGGATTTTACCAATCTAGCCTGTGTATTTCATGTTTCTAACGTTGAATTGACCATACATTGACTGAAGGGGATTGTTCATATTGAGGAAGAAAAAATAGGAATTTCAACATCTGATGAAGCCCACGAACAACCTCCATGTGGCAGATCCTGATTTGGTGGAGTATAACTATGCAAACCTTGGACACATTACAAGAAATATTTCTGGCAATAACCTGAAATTCTGGTAAATTAATGAGTAAATGACTTTGAATAACATTTTACTAGCCAAAATCAGGAATTTGTAATAAAAGACAACTTATTACCTTAAGTATGTATGTTATTTCATTAACCTGACAGAAGTGGGATAAAAGAAGGATTTTAGACCAAAATAGAAGGCAATTAGGCTAAGTTGGAAGGGGTGAAAAGTGTCAAAATTGGAGCCCAACAAGGTTGTGGAGGAGGAAGGTATAGTTGGCATCAAAATTGGAGGCCAAATTCTTCAAATTAGATAGGTACTTCTCAAAGCTCTAAGCATTGAAATTATTGTAATAAGAGTATTTAATCATAATGAGGAAGAGTGTTATATTAAGTAGAGACATCAAGTTGATTGGAATAAAGGTAGAGGATACCATAGAGGAACAAGTAGAGGGGGAAAACATCAAAGTCATTTTGTACAAAGTGGGGAGGTGGTTTCACAAATTGAATCTACCACTAATTATAGGTTTATGGCTTCTCATAATGACATCTCTACTTCTCAATGTGTCTAGTACATTGATTTGGGAGCCACCAAACATATGACTGGCAAGAAAGAAATTTTCTTCAAACTTGCTCCTCGTGATAAAAATATCATTATTCTTAGTGATGACAATGTTCATGAAGTATAAGGATGAGGTAAAGTACCCATGAGAGTTTCAAGAATTTGCATAAAAAATATATATAGAATGTCTTGTAGGTTCCTAGTTTAAAGACCAACTTGCTTTCTATTACTAAAACCTATCTCTTCTTCTGATTTTCCATGCAACCCATTTTCCAATAATTGGGAAATCCATAACCATCTCTTTATAAACATTTGAAGCTCCTTTTACATTTTTCTTTCTAATCTAAACTATCTTCCAAAGAAATATTTCTAAAATATTTAAATTGTAAGTTTATAATCAAGGAACCAATCAATAAGTAAAAAAACTATAAGAGATTGAAGAATGAAATCCTTTGACAATACTCGTAAATCAACATAAGGAGAAAAGATACACTCGTACCAAAAATTGAACTCAAAAATTTAACGAGAGAAACATCAATGCAAGACCAAAGAAATAAAATCTATAAGGGATAGAATACTAGCAAAACCATTGCAATTGTTGGCCCCTTCATTATTTTGGAAAACCATTGCAAAATAATGGATGTATAGAAATGCACATCACCAAAGCATAGGAATCAGTGTCAAAAATAGGCCAAAGGAATAAAGGAACACAACGAAAGTCGGCTACAAATCGCCATGAGTTGTGAAACGTAATTAATGAGTCAAGCAGGGTAGTGGATTGACTCAATCATCAATATTCATTTTGCAACTAACTTGACATAGTCAACTTTATCAAGTGTAATTGTACAAAATCACTTTGAGGCTAGGTTAGAAGGGTTGATTGGTTGATTTTTGCTAGTCTTGATCATTGCTTGATCCCTAGTAAATAAAAGTTGGTGCTCTATTGTTGTGGAAGCATATTGTACTTGGTAGAGATGGTGAATAAAGAAGTATTTGATCCCCCTTTAAAATTATGAATATGTTTTTGTTATGGTTGTCGCGATGGAGTTGTATTACTTATCTATTTTCTTATGTTTGTATTTTCTTTGATTACATTAGTGAAGTTGGTTATGTATATATTTTGTTTACTTATATATTCCACATGTATGAGATGAATGAATTCTAAGGTAGGAATGTGTATGAGTTTGTGTGCATCCTACTATGTTTCCCTGCAACTTAAAGTCTCGACTATGCTTTGGGTAAGACTTTCTTCCCTTTAAGAAGATTGGAAATACTATCACATCTAGACTAAAACAAGGATTTTTTTGGAAACATGTGAGAACCACAGTCTTAATCAAGCATCAACAAATGGTTCCATTATAGGGACCATTCCTTAGAGGGAGTGGGCTAGGGTAGGAAAATTTTGGTTTTGGTTTTGGTTTGTTTTGAAAGTGTATGTGAGTCAATTAGAGTATGTTCTTCAATTATCTATTAGTTTTTGGGTGTTTGGGTCTTCCATTATGATCCTAGTAAGCATATGTGGTCAGTGGACCCATGTATTCTAGTTCATTGAGTTATTATTTCAATATTGGACAACCATCTATGGTTGGGTTAAAGTCAGTCAAGTCAAGTTGTGTTGAAGGTGGGGAATATTGAAAAGAAAATTGTTGCTACAATCATCCTAGCTATGGAATCTTTTAGGGTTCCTGGAAATAAGGTCTATGGGCGTTTGGTTTCTCTATTGAGTTCATGTAACTAGGGTGTCAATTCCATCATTAGGAGTTTTAGTCGGTAAAGGTAATGGATTAGTAGGACACTTTATGAGTGATTAGCCAGGTCTAGTTAGTAATTGAGTTGAATTTAATGTTTGGTGGTTGAAGTTATGAACTAGTTGTTGAGAAATCCATCACACACCTAGTTAAAAATTGTGGTCAATGTAGGCTAAAAATGCAACAAGAGTCTAAGTACCCCACCCTTCATTTGACTTCTCACTTTTGTTTTCATGCGCATAGCTATAAATAATGCTAGCGCTTAGAGAAATTGAACAATTGTCTACTGGTGATCCTTGTTGTGTGTGTGTTTGGCCTCTAATTCACTTTGTGGAGTAGAGGAAGATTGAAACTATGTGGAAAGTATCTGATATCAAAGTAGCGGTCATGAGAATGAAGGATGTTGTTCCCGCCAATTTTTACGACCCCCCAGTCAAAGTTCTATAGGATTTGCATGGGAAGGTTGAACACACTAGAATAGTAGACAATGACTTTGTGAGTGGAGATTTCTTTATTAATTTCAAGCTTGAAGTTTATATAGATCATGTTCCATTGGATTCTATCAAGAGTGATAATGTTTGGAAACCTACCTTCAAAACACTGTGAGAATATACCCTAGTTGTGTTTCTCAATCTCCTAGTATTTGGTACCACAAGGGTCGTAATGAAATGCACCAAATTCTTAATTAGTGGGGTACACAAGCATGTTATTTAGCTTGATACATCATACCTTTTAAATTTACAAGACATCCATGCATTGATTGACCTTTACATGGAAGGGAGATGTGTCTTATGCATTCCAGGGTGCGGGCAAGCAAAGACTCCAAAAAGTGGAACCTAACCTATATGACCATTATGGAACAAAGAAAGGGGGATGCATAGTAGTTATCTCTTTAATCAACAATCTCCAAGACCATGTTGCATGCCAGTTGAATGCTTTCATGGTTAGATATGCTTGCTTAACTAAAATGAATCCTTGTATTATATGCAAGTCCTTGGGCACTAAAATGTGTATTTGGGATGCTTGAGTAACTAACAAATTTGTATGGGTAAAGTATGATTTCCTTCCCTAGTGTTATGTTGGACCCACATAGCCCAATGAGCGGATTTAACACCGAGTGTATCCCTGTGAGAATTCCAAGCCCTGGAATGGTCATAATGTACCATGAAATAGATTTCAAGATGCCTCGATACTTGAAGGAAGTCTCTATATAATCAAATGGCCTTGAGCCTTGTGTCAATCCCTGTAATGAAATGAAAAGGTTTGCAAGATGCAACATCCCCTCCAAGAGATAAAGGGAAATTCCTTAGAGGTTTCCGAAGAAAGGACAGAGCCAATAAGGTCGAATAGACCTTGGAAATAACTTAGAAGAACTTATGAAATGGTGAAGTCCTTAATCAGATTGGTGTCCTGAGAACATCCATTTTTTAGCCAGAACAAATCATAGCCATCAATCTGACATAATAAAATCACATCCCTTTATCGAAGTAGGCTATAATGCCTCGAAAGGATGTACTCTGAGTCAACAAGGATCGTTGATCTATCGGAGGGTGTCTATACTGGAAAATGTGGATCGTTAGATCAGTTGTATATTTATTGTCAAGGTCTGATGACATAAAAGACCCACATTCATCATAGTCTTCGAATTCAACACGAAGATTTGATCTCAGTCATACATCGTAAGGGGTGAGTGTCTTCAGATTCCAAAGGTCGAAATAGCCTTGGAATATGAAACGAAGGAACTTCGTCAGAGGTAACTCTGAGATCCAATGAGGATCTTTGATCAACGCAAGGGTGAGATTTAACCTCAGTCGTCAATTCATCCCAGGATCCTCATGTTCTTGTGGTAAGTAAGGAAAATGAGAGAGTGGCATTGGCATGATGTGCAGTGCCAGCATGGTAGCCAACACACTCTTGGGAATAGCACGTGTCGGTACCTAATTCTTCAAAGGGTCAAGGATGGGCCCCTGTTTAGGCTCATTCCTTTAGAAGGTTGCCTAAATCATCGATCGTTGGATTTGCAAATTGATAGATCTCAATTTTTCATCAGAGAGGGTTTTTCAAAGTAAGTTGTAGTCCCAAAGGAAATGCACTCTAAAGGGGAAACTTTTAAAGGAGATCTAGACCGTTGATTTGTCGTGAATGGAGAAACTATGAAATGAGATCTGGACCATTGATCTGTCATGAACAGAGAAACTCTAAAAGGAGATTAGGACCATTGATCTGTCGTGGTCGGAGGAACTCCAAAAAGAGATCTAGATCATTGATCTCCTACCAAAGTCTTAAGAGGGTGATGTAGATGGTGCTACATGTCAAGTAAAGATCATGCCACGTGTCAAGCAAGGATTGTACCACGTGTCAAGATGAATTGGCACCTACAGGCGAGAATACGTGGGAAAATGAATGATATGTGTCAGGTGGCGATGGTGCCACGTGTCCAACAGATATTATGATACGTGTCAGGAAATGAACCTTTTAGAAGTTGACCTTTTGGAATTGACTCTAAAGGGTTTGGAGTACAACTTCGAAGAGTTTGGAGTGTGACTCCGAAGAGATGATCCTACCATTGATCGGTGACTAGTGAGGCACAACAAAATTCATCAATCCATTGGAGGTTATCTCATCCATTGGATTAAGAATGGCCATCTCGAGTAAATGGGCAGTCTAGAGCTCTAAATGGAGTTTTGAACTCCGAAAGAGAACCAAATTCATCGATCAGTCAGAGATTAACATCGACCATTGGATCTAGAGAGGTTGGGATTCGATGGGAGGAACTTCGAGTGATGATCTGGACCATAGATCGATGAGAAGGAAAATCAATCATGGCCGTTGATTTTGGTTATAAGCCTACAAGAGGATGAGGACACGTGCCAATGACGTAGTCCCAACCAATGTGCAGTAAACAGGTGTCAACACTTGAGTGGAGAATATCTTGCAGGTGGAGATATGTCATGTGATGGTTGGTCCATGTGTCATATAGGTGTTGTGCCATGTGTCAAGGTGAAATGGGGTTTTCAAACATAAATTTGTGTTGAATGGTGTATGTCAGGTGGCAGGTGATGGTAGGGCCACGTGTTATGACAGGTGGCAGTTAGCGTTTCCTATAGGATGACGTGTGTCTCCAATTGATTGGTCACTAGGATGAGAGTAGGCCAGATTGGGAAAAAGGAGCCTTTGAGTCGTTAACTTAGATCTTAGTCGTCGATCGTAGAATGATGATTAGATCTTCGTCGATCGTAGAATGATGATTAGATCTTCTTCGTCTATCAGAGTGGACCTGTCAGAGTGGTTTGAGTCTCTGGATCTAGTGCACACTAAGGGAAGGACTTTGAGAATGAATGAGGGTCTTCGATCAGGGGAAGGAGAGATTTAATCTCAGCCATAGGTCTCTACAGGCTCCACTTGTTTCCTAGAATGAGACAAAGAAGGAGGTAGTTAACCATCGAGCTAATAGAGGCTTTGAAATAATAAGAGCCATTGATTACTCAACTCTAAGGACTATTAGATCTACTAGAGTGAGCAGTTGATTTGGAGGGCTCAATGGGTCGAGTGGCATGTGCCACGTCAATGTTGTGTCAAATTGCATGAGTGACATGGAGCCACATGGAATCCACATGGAAATGAGGTGAACCTTGGCCAATGAAAACCTAAAAAACTTCGAAAGGCATAAAATTTTATCCCCGGATAGGTTTTGAGCATGGAGATAGTCGTTGGAAATCTCTTGATGATCAGAAGACGATGGAGCCCTCAAGAAGAGGTTTTGAGATAATTAAGGAAAAGAGAAATTTTATCACCCCAACCCTTAAAAGGGTACCTAGGGGTTGGGTGTCTTACAAAGTGGTATCAAAGTATGGTTCAAACACTAGGCCTAGATGGTCCAGATATCAGTCTCAGGGATGATATATTAAGGTTGGAGATGAGATTGTTTAAAGGAGTTCTTTGTGTTTAGAAACATTTTTTATTATCTGCACAAGTTCCTTGAGGGGAAGGACAACATATTGAAATTGTACCTTGGGAATTATGGCTGAATTTTAGCAGAGGAATTATGTTGTTCCTTTGTCAAACAAAAAACTACTCTTACAGGAGCAGGAATGTGTTGGTAGGCATTAATGGTAAGACCTGAATGTGAAGAGAAGAAATGGTAAAATCCTATTATAGGATTGTATGAGTCAGGGAAGTGAACAAACCGATGATTGTGATGTTGTTTATCCTTCTAGGTTGACAAAGTCGGTTGTAGTAGGATGGTTGTTTATATAAGGGCTAAGACCCTTATGAAGAATTCCCTTGTGGTTAAGGAAATTTGGTATGGACTGAAAGGATCCTTAGTAGTTATAATTACTTCTTTAATAAAATATTAAACCTCGTATACATAACTCCCCACGAGCATATGACAGATGAAAATATGTAAGGTCAATTTACTTGACCTATAATGGTTGAAATCTACAACAAGGATAATCTATTTAAGCAAGAAAAAGAGGAGTCCTTTGGGACTAATGCTACACCTCATAAAGAGGAAAAGTGAGATGGGAATATGATCCATTTTCCAAGATCTTAGTTGTACAAAGATATGTACATGCCTATTGACTGAGTACTAGATTATGCATGAAAATGCAAGATGAGTATGCATTGTAATGCATATGGTAATGGTGGCATGTACATAACATGCAAAAAGACTTATTATAACTTGTGATGAGTTGTAAGGTGTGATCTATTGTGGGTCATCTTGTTCAATAATGACCTGATGACAACAGGGAAACTAACAATAAGAATGAAATATTAATAATGTTGATGCCCAGTGCCTTATGAGAATAGGGCTATAATGATAAAATAAATATTGATTCGAGTTATGATAAAGGAAGTGTTAGAGCATTCTTAGATGACCAATGAGTCAGATTGACATTCAAAGGTGAATGGTAGTCATATGAATATGGCTTTGTATGATAAGAGAGTAGTAAGAGGAAATTTAGTAAATGATTCCCTTAGAAGAGGTCTGTTGACCAAGAATGATTAGTGGCAGGAAGAAATACTAGAATAGTTATATTGTTTCCTTGGGTAATACAGTGATTACCTATCAAAAATCTTGAACTGGGGATTTCTTTTGTAATAGAAGGGAAAGAGTGGTTTCTTGTTGATTGGGTAATACAAAGATTACCCATCAAAAATCTTGAACTGGGGATTGCTTTTGTAACAGAAGGGAAAGAGTGGTTTCTTGTTGATTGTTTCCATCAGAGAAGGAAATATAAGAATGAATATTCTTGTGAGACTTTCTAGGTGATTGGTTGTAAGCTCTCAACAGAGAAGGTTGATATTAAGACCAAATAAATGAATAAGAATAATGTAAGATGAAATAAATAATGCCATGGATTGTATAATTCCATGGATGCATGGTTGACCCTATGATGGAGGGTCTGATTATTTTGTATAAATAATAGCTTGAGGAAGTATGAAATTCCTCAGAAAGAGCTAACATGAAATGTTAAAAGAGCAATGAGCAAGAGTGAACTTTTTGTTGGTTTTTATCTTGTAAAGAGGGCAGCATAATTATGATTTTATTGGTGAGATTGGTCGTGTAAGTGATTGTAAGGTATCATCAAAACTAGATGATGTTAAATAAATATGAATGAATGAGGTAAAAAGGTGCAAGTGAGCACCTACATATATGTAAATGTACATATATATGCTTAAAAGTATGATATGAATGCCTGAATAAGTGAGATGTGAGGCAAGATTTGTTCTTTCCAGATCTAAGTAATGTCATTGATGCATGGCTGACCCTATGTTGGAAGGGTCTGGTTTGTCTTGATGGAATAATAGATTGAGGAGGATGTGTTCCATTTCCCTCAAGAAAATCTAGTGTAAATTGTTAAAAGAATAAATGAGCAAGAATGCTTTGTTGTTATGATAGAAGGAAAAATGAATAAGCCTTTGAAAACTGCATGTAGATGATTGTGAACAAATCATGAGTGAGATGATTTAAATCGACATGCAATGTGGAAACTGTAAAGTGTGCCAGCGATGGAAACACACAACATGCTAATGTATGTGATTAAATGCATGGAAGCACTGCTTGAAAGCAAGTTGATAACATAGAAATACATATTTGAATGTAAATTTGAAATGCATGATAAGAGTGCATGCTTGTATTCCTTATGGAACATTGGTTGAATATCTGAATTAATAAAGTTGAAGTTGACTCTATATTGAGGTCATTTCAGTTATTGATGGATATGCAACAAGTGAGTTGTATAATTTCCAAGTGAAGGAATTGTGTGAAGACTTTGTCAAGAGGACTGAGTTATAACCTTAATGACTGCTAGAAAATTGGGCAGTGGGATGCAAGACCTATGTGTATAAGAACCCTGGAGTACATTTTAAAACACAATCTATGAATGGAATAATTGCATATGACAGGACCTTAATGATCTCGACCTTGTTTGGTGTATGTGCGGAATGCACTGACTCATAATTGAATTATGAGTTAATCTTAATGATGAAATATGTTGTTGTATCCTAGAAAGGTCAAGATGGACATGACTAAGACTGCTCAACAAAGAGAGAAGGTAGATCACAGGAGGGATAAATTGCATAAGAAAAGAAGGAGAAAAGGAGGACATTTTTCTCACTTTCAATCTTTGAATTATGAGACATAGTTGTATGCTTTAAAAGAACAATTGTTAAATCCAAGGGAAAATGATTTAATGAATATGTTTAATTGAATGATTTTGGTTAAGCCATGATTATGCAAAGGCAGTGAGGTTTTGGGAGTATTTCAGTTAAGTTGAAAGTTCCATGATTGTGCAAAGGAGTTGGAAGGAGGGAAAATCTCGTAACTCCTCTCTTGATGTTTGTTGTGTTCCTATAGGATGAGAATACTAAAATGTTGTTATATGTGAATTCTTATGACATGAGACTATTGATAGTTGTACGACTATAGAAATAGCTGAAAAATTATTGTGTTTGCACTCAGAAAACATGAGGATAATGTGATGAAGTGCATAAAGATATGCTAGGACATATCTGAAAATGTTTTGTTGAATTAAATGATGTTGTAAATGCATCTTTAATTTACATGATGGATAATATAATTGTGACTATGATAATGCATGCATGTGTAGAAAAAGACTGGACTTGTTGGGGAAGACAGTTGCAAGCAATGAACAACCTCGGGAGAAGGATGCGTGCAAGAGGGTTGTTGTTGAATGATTGATAAAAGGACCTTGGGAGCCCCCATGAAGCACCACTAATGAGGTAATATCAGAAAAGGTGTTGGCATCCAAAACAGGTGCAAATATTTTTCATACTAGTGTGGCATATGGTATGAAGGGATTGGGTAAGAATCCCTTCTGAGATATTTTGTTACCTTAATTATATGCATATGATTTTGAGTGGTTGTTGTATGCCATTGATACCCAAGCAGGGTATGACTAAGGAGAGAAGGATCGGAAGGATAGAGGGAGGAGCATCTAGCAGCCAAGGATGATTGAGATCCTTGCAAGAACATTCATGAATAGGTGTCATGAATACTTTAACCAATCGATAATGATTGGGGACAAGGGTGATCATAAGAAGCACATAGAATTATATACATTGAGAAAATCCATGTTTGCATGAGAGGGTAGGTAGTGGACTACCCATTGTGGAAGAAGGACCTTCCAATGTTCTACTAGAATGTAACAACGGTAAATAAATAAATTAGGTGGCCTTAAATGTTGGCACGCTGGTTACCAATGAAGAAAGAATCCTTAAATGCATTCATATGAAATTTTAATTTCATAAAATGAATGTTGATTTGAGGTCATGATCAAGTTAAAGTAGAAAAATATAGTTTTGTTTTAATAATGAATGTGGATAGAGAATACATGTGGTGAGAGGTTGGCTAAGACCCAACACACCATGGTAAAGTGCCTAACATAAAAATGCAGTAAATTGAAATCAATTTAAGGGTGCATTGTGTGTGAATGTGACCATGGGCATTGGCACATCGATTAAATATACTGAATGTTGAATTGAATTCGGAAAACTTGGCATGATGAGATGATTCATGTGTAATAAAATGATGTTTCCTTTTACTTTATATAATTGAATAAGATGAAAGTGATTTAATTGTTAGTATGCACAAATTAAGAATTACTTGTGATGCCATAGTAAGGGTGCAATGAAAATATATGTGCAAAGGAAACTAACAATTTATTTGGCTGATTGAAGTTGAAATTGTAGGAAGAAGGGTCTTCAATATGGCAGTGTTGTAATTCCATAAGGAATACCAATGTCTGTTGGTTATAAAAGAGCTAAACTATCATGAGAAAGGAAATCTCATACTTGTGGAATCTAGTTACTATATGGAACATATATGAAAATGGGAATGTGGAAATTAGAAATCTGTGGGTAACAGATTTGAAAGAAAGTCGATTAAAACTTATTATAGTATCTCATGGTTACTGTATGCATGTCATACAGGTGAGATAAAATATTTGTCCTAGAGGGGCAGATGATGGTTGTCAAGTTGGAAAGCATGGAAAAAGGCTATTGTTCTGACATGAGAACCCTGTGATAAGCCATGATCACCATAGAAGATGTTGTGTTGTGGTAACACATGCTAGAGGGATGCCTTGGAAGATAAATTCATAGGGATGCCTCAGTTGTAAGATTCAATGAAGTCTCTAAAACTCTTCTTCTGTGAGAAATCCTTGGCAAGGTAAGATGCATCGCTCGAGGGATTGTATAGCAGAGAAGGGGATGACTGAGCCTGGGCCTAGAGGGTGAGCGACCATAAGTAAGAGGAGACTTAGATGACTCTTGTAGAGTGTTGATTGGGATCATGCACACAATGGGTACGTCAAGGGGAAACAATGAGTTGAGAAAATATGACAACCATGTGGACGTGGATCCATGAAATGCACAGATAAGTATTGTGTTGATATGTAAAATTATTCCTCCTTAATTATGAACAACAATAAATGTTTATCATGAACTTGTGAATTAACATTCTTCTTATTTGAAATTGTTGTAGGCATGTGCTAAATGCTAAGAGTCTGGGAAGGGACCAGACCAAGAAGAGGAACAACATTGTTGAGGTAGTTGAAAGAAGAAGGCATGGCAGGTGTTACTGAGAAAGAACATCGAGGACGGTGTTCCTTTGAAGGGGATGGGATTGTAACACCCCCCTTTCTAAACCTAGGATTATGTGTAATTAATCATGAATTATGGTGTCCATGCAATGCAATAAAAACATTATAAATGTATTATTGTTTGATTTAAAATGCTAACCAGTTGACTATGGGGAGAATCCTTGAAAGTATTGGCCATGATACCACTGGAGGAAAGAGTGAGGAAACTTAGAGAGGGGTTCATCATGATAAAGTTGACCCAAACCTCCTTGCTCATGATATTTGATATTCAAATTATTTTCCTCGAACTTGATTTCAAGGAAAATCAGTTAATGAGAAAGTTTTGTGAGAACACAACAGCCCCACCAAAACCATTAGTTTTGGTGGGGACTCAAACTACTAAAATTTTGGCAAGACACTACTATTTATCTACCTGAATATTTATACACTTATGAGCTTATTGTTTTCATATGGTCATCGAAAACGGAGAATAGGTTCTCTTCACTAATATTTAGGTTTGTCTTTCCAGACCACTCCTACACTATCGTGCGAAATCCAAAAGTAGGCCAAGGGAACCACTGAAAACTTCAAAACTTCATCTCATCCATGTTTGATTCATTTAATCTTATCCTTTACCTCCTCATCGTCACTTTACTCTCCACCCATCAACATTCTTGAAACTAAAATCCTGATGACGATGCCTTTATAACATCGTTGTCGAGGAAATTACTATGTGAGCTTTACTTGCAAATAAAATATCCCGGCGACGATAACGGCCTTGTGGTTAAGTGATAAAATGTCAATATATGATTGGTCTTAAACCCATCGCAGGGACCAATCAGGTCCCACCTTTCCACAATCTTTTGAAAATGGTATAAAACAACCATATGTGGGTACGTGGCAATATCTTACTGATCTATTTTATTTGAACAATATCGTTGGAGGAGGAGGATGATGGAGAGGATGCACGAATTATTTGTCAATTGTTGATGATGAAAAGGTCGAGAAATTTTCCTCTTTGAATGACCTTTCCCAATTAATTTTCTCAACAGTGGATTTTCCCTCCTAAACCCATCATTTCTAATGTATATTGTGGCATACATAATTGATCACCTCAAGAAAAAAATTAATGAAAAACAGTACACCTCTGACCTAGTCTTAGTTGTATCACAAATGATATTTATTGCTCTATTGTCTGAGTGGGAATTAATAATAGAACAATATTGGCAACACATAATAAGCATAAACCCAATCATGAAAAATACTAAGAGGTGAGCAATCTCCTTTAAGGATAAGAACTGAGAAAGTTTTGTTGTGGGTTTTCTTCTTAGGCTAGCATGTATACATTGAATAAGTTAGAAATTTGTTATTGTCTACATTTAAATCAAACAAGTGATTTTATTTTGAATGACTATTTATGGAGGCGAAATATTATCCACATTGCAAACCTATATAACAAAGGGCCAAGCCGTTGTCGGTCCTGTTAATGTTCCAGGAACATAATCCTTCAACATTATAGATACAAACAACCACTATGGTAGAGAATAGTATCTGACATATCAAGAGATATATGAAATGTTTTGTGGTGATAAGTATCTGATCAAGGACAAGGAAATTGAAGAATACAATAATATCAAACTTAGTGGGATGTATATTGTTGCAGCTCGCCCGAGCCTCTTCCCTTATAATGACGTTCAGAGATGGTGCTTCACGCACAAATAGAAAGAGACCAGAATGATAGTCAATTCTGCCAATGCACCTATTGCGTCTCTTTTAGCAAAGGACCTTAGGATCCGAAATAAAACTCTTGAACCTATTGTTGCCCTGGATGAATCCTTCTTAGAAAAATTCGGGATAGATCACAAGGACTTCAATACATTGATGCAAGATTGGTTTGTGGATGAAAAATGGCCAATAAAATGAGGAGAATAAAATGTGCTCACTCTCTACCTGAAAGATCCCTACAAGATTTTGAATGCAATGATATGCAGACTCTATAGAGAAGAAACCAACACCCATTTTAGAATGGAATGGTTTCTGATGTCCTATACGGTAATCAAAACTAGGAAAGCATTCAATTGGGACAATATTTTATCATTCAACATATTAGCTTGAGTTTGGGAATATACAGGTATGAAAAACCCTGGGTTTTATATGAAAACTTATCTCATAGATGCAGTCTGTGTAGCACACATATTTCCTACTTTTAATTGGGTTTGAGATTCAAGCAAAGCCCCAATTCATGAATATTGGTGTCAGTTATGGGAAGCGAACTACAAGAACCATCTTTATGATATCTGTGATTATTTAATGGCCCCCTTACACAAAATTATTTTTGGGTTTCACCCTCACCAAATATCTCCTAGTGCCACTACAGCTTTAAAAGGGATATGGGATTGGTACATGACCAAATACTATACATATGTTAGGATTTATGGAGCTACAAAACCACCTCGACTGCAAAGTTTGAGAAATGGATCGAGATTAATCAAAAGACACATCAAGATGATATAGAAAAGATCATAGTCATACATTTTCAAGAGGTATCTAGACTCAAAGGTGAACAGATTCATATCAACAAATACAATGAAAAAATTGAAGATCAAGTTAGGAAAATGCAACAAGATAATCAACTTCTAGAGAAGACTGTGGAAGAAAGTAAGACAAAAATTGTAGCCGTAGAAATAATCAGATAAGAGGCCATCAAAATGAATGAAGAAATTTGGGACTTGCAAAAGAAATTCTTCTTTGCACTCAATAAAACACTGAAGTGAAAATATGATCAAGTGAAATTATGTATGCAAGTGAAAAATATCAAAAATCCCAAGAGGCCTATAGCAGGGTCATAGAATGGTAGGATATTCATCAAAACTCCCCCGAGACCCTGCCTACGTATTTAGATAAGAAGAGAACATGAGATCTCTGAATGTTAAATGCAAGGATGGAAATGATCACAGATATCAAGAACACCCAAGAGTGACTCAGTACAATAAGAAAAAAATTGTGAGAGTCTTCCAACAACCTACTCACACAGTTCAGGATGGACCCCCTGAGGGATTTAGAAAATTCGTCATCGACTCAAACAATGGTCGAAGATGTGGAAATCAAGAGAAATATCAGCATGAATTCCATTGAAGTAATCAATGAAATTAGCACAGAATTTATAGAGGAAAGGTTAATACATACTACCAGGTTAATTTCGCTAACTAAAGATTTCATGCAACGTGTTGAGCAAAATTTGAAGACAAAAATTATTATTCCATTTGCAACAGCTAAACAAACCTGGAAAGGACACAGCGATGTCGAGTGGATGATGTACTCAAGGACTTAAAGACATGGAAAATATTCATAGACACAAAGTTTCAACCACCAAGGCCCACTTGATTATCTCATTGTAACCGAATTTTGCAGAAAAATCATAGTCTTGTAATAATTGTAATATCTTAATTGAGAAAGAGAACGAAGCGTCGCTTCATTCCTCTGATTGTTTGGTAGTTAGAAGAATACAAAAATATCCTCTTTTTATTCTATAAAATAGTTGAATGTAAAGAAGATAGGACTTTTGTGCTTTTGAATTCAGAGAGTATTACTACTTTCGAATGAATAAAGAGCAAGAAGCATTTTGGAGACTAGTGATTCTAGTGAATGTGGTTGAGATTTTTCTTAATGAATTTACTGCTTATCTATGTCTTATGAGTCTATTTGTGTGAACTATTTCTATAGTTTTCTCTCAAGAATGGATTATCGCTTATTTGCTTTATTAAACATAGTCACAATGTTATTAAACCTGGGCACAATTTTTTGTTAACTTGTTTAATTGCATTACAGTTTTATTCATCACTTGTATGTATTAACTATTTCTTGTTCAGATGATATATTTCCTGACTATGTTTAATATTAATTATCTAGCTCTTAATCAAGAGAGGTTTATTTTAGTGTATAACTACATCTTACATTAGTTTCAGTTAGCATCATTTTAGTTTAATTTTAGATTTTAATTCATTTGCGAACCTTCGATTCTAAAATTCATATTTAAACAGTTAGTTTCTTAGATTGGTAACCAGGACAACAATCTGGTCAGAAATTCTACTCCAAACGAGAGTAGGTATAATTGGGACCTTCCATCGGTCATTTTCCCTTACCTTCTTGAACAAGTCATTCTGGTCCATCAACAGAAATGGCACTAGAAGGAGGGCCATATAACTGAATGGTTGCAAATAAAAGCACAAACCCTTCACGTTCTATTCTACAAGTAAATACTTCCTTGTCTAGTGATTCCCATCAATTTCATTCTGAGCATGCTTCTCTTCCCCCATCATATATTGTGAACACACCATCTCAGACCAATATCCAGTGTGCTTCCACTCTTCCTGAATCTACATTTTCTTCACCGCAACCCTGCATATTAACCCTCTCATATATTGATACCATTCTTAGGCAGTCCCAAGAGTGTGGAGACTGTGTCCTAACTAGGAAATGGAGTAGACATATAGGTCATCCTCCCATTGACTATTCAGTACATCAACTTCAAGAAAACCCTCGTAGCGAAGACCCATTCTTTATCGACCCTTTCGCATATCAAGAAAATTTGTTGTTAGAACCCATGAATATCACCTACCTCAAGATACATTAGACTTTTTCGAGACTTCTGATTTTGAACTTGAATTCTACTTTATAATTGGTGGTGTCGGAGGTAGACCCCCCTCTCCCTTGTAATCCCACCTTATACGCCAAGAAACAAGTCGGAAGAAGACCCCGACGAGGAAGAAGAACATGAGAGTGAACCAGAAAACAACCCACTTCAGATAATATTGTATCAACCTCCAAATATCGTCATAGCTAATGTGAATCTAAATCCCCCTCCCTATCAGCCTTGGTTGGTTCCTGATACAGTAGTCATACCTAGTATTCTGCATGATATGCCCAAACATCCGGAGAAATTTCTGCCAAAGTTTGACCCTGATAGAAAAGATTTGGTTGAAGACCATGTTAAGAAATTCTTACTTTATGTAAGACTCCGAAGAATTCGGCACGAAGATGTTGTTTTTTGGTTGTTCCCCCTTACATTTGAGAATAGAGCTTCGATGTGGTTCTTCTCTTTAGAGGAATCCTCCATTACTAGCTGGAGGACATTTGAAACTATTTTTCTTAGGAAATTTGGGGAAAATAAGACTCCAACAACTTTAGTCCTAGAACTGTCAAGGGTTGAAATGGATTCTAATGAATTAGTCAATGATTACAATCAACGATTTCTTACCCTTTGAAACAAATCACACGAGCCTCTAAACCTGTTGAAGATGTTTCCATTGAATTCTATACCTCTAGTTTTCCCATTTCCATGGCGATGTTTGTTGAGAATGTTGAGAAATCCACCCTTGAAGAAGCCTTCTAGGAAGCACTTAAAGTTGAAAAGAATATGTTGAGTTTAAAAGGGAATCATGGGGCAGAATCATCTAAAGAAAAGGGTAAATCCAAAGTGACTGTTTCCAAACCCTTAGAAGAGAAGAAGAATTCAGATTCCTTGGATATGGAAGCTCTCAAGAGAATTGTTAAAAAATTCTCCAATGAGTTGATAGATTTGAAGAAGAATGGTGGAGAAGGGTCTTCAAGCTCGAAGAATTTTTTTAGATTTCCTCCCAATAAAGATAAGAGTACTCCTCCAACCAATAAAACCAACCCTTCTCAGGTAGATGGAATTAACATGAAAGATATTATTCAATCCTTACAAATTTGGGCAACAGAAAATATGACGGAAGTCAAGGATGAAGGAGAGGAAAATCATGAATAACAAGAACAGTCTCAGGAGTCTGAAGGAACTAAAGAACAACAATTGAATTCTTTTTTGGATATCGTTTGTGGTGGAGAGGAAGAAGAAACTGAAGAAATACACCTATCCCAAAACGTTGTAACTACCAAAACTGTGAGCAAGAACTCTCCATCTAACACTCCAAACTCTTCCAATCCTCTTACAACTACCACTTACAGTACCGAGCAAACCTCATCTCCTACAAACACGATTGTTCCCAATATTCCTAAAATAACACCCTCCAACCTCAAAGAAACCGGTCAAACACCTAAGCCAAGTGCTTCATATGTTTCCTCGGGAAAATTGGAATCTGATTCCATCCAACACTGACACCAAAGAAGTTAATGCAGGGACAAAGAAAGGAACCACCAAAATGATTCCATCCAACAATGATACCTCATCCAAGATTTAAGTGACCACAAATGCATCCTTAACTGGACAAAGTTCAAGATCTAATACCCCACCTTTCCTAATTAGTTTTGAAATCTTTAACAGGAATTTCCATAATTGCATGGTAGACTCAAGAGATTCGTCTAATGTAATTCCCCTTAAAGTATGTGAGAAGCTTAATGTCAAGTCGGAGGCATATGATATTCATATTATTCAGTTAGATAGAACTCGAGTCAAATTAATTGGGGAACTAAAGAATGTTTTAATCAAAATGTATGTTAATCCTAAAATTCATCAAACTATTGATATCACTATGGTAGACATACCTGATAATTATGGCATGTTTTTTAGTAGAGACTGGTCTGTTATGTTGAATGGATATTTTGCTATTAACTGGTCACATTTATGGCTTCCTTTCAATGGAAAACTTAATCAGATCATAATTGATAGAGAAAGGTATATTAAGCATGTGGTTTCTGATTTGAATGACCCAAATGAACCTATGATGTTTAAAAATTCAATTTTGGGCAATTATTCATATGACACATTTTTTGGGAACTACACATCTAAAACATCTTCTTTTGTGGAATCAAACGCACAATCTGAAATCCTTCATTACACTCAGATTATTGAGCCAAATTGTAGTATATCAGATCAGACTAACATTACGTGTAGTGTACAGTCTAACATCATCTCCAAAGATAAATTAGAAATACTTACTAACTCTATTAACCCCAATAATTCAAAAAAAAAAATGAAAAATTAAAATCAGTTGTTGAACCAAAAAAAGAAGATCATAATATGTGGATGCTATTTTTTTATGGATCCAAGTCTCTAGAAGGTGCAAGTGTTGGATGCATACTCAAAGATCCTAAAGGACATTAAACATTAATTGCATGTAGCCTATAATTCCAATGCACCAATAATATTTTCGAATACGAAGCTTTGCTACAAGGATTGAAAAAGGCAGTAGACCTGAAAGCAAAGAAAATTAAGGTATTTGGTGATTTTGAAATTATCATAAGACAAGTAAGGAATACCATCCATTATCTTTCAAGTCATCTTAAACATTATCATCAAGAGGTATGGGAGCTAATTCAACTTTTTGATGCATTTAATATCAGTCCTATTCCTCATTCGTTGAACTGTGATTTTGACTTACTGGCTAATGTTGCATCTTGATTAATACCATTATATGGACTAATGTCTGATACTTTTTATGTTTAACTTTTGTACAGGCCATCGGTCCCTGAAAATAGAACTAGTTGGAGAGTCTTGGATGTTGACCACCAGATCATTAGCTTTGTACACCTCAAAGAAACATTCAAGGACTATGTTATAGATGAAGGTCAACATGATAAAATGGGGAACTTCCATGCTACTAATCAAGACCAACAAAGAAATCAATTTGGTTCAGCCAACAACATCCCCAAGAATGTGGTGAGGATGGAGAAACTTTATGATCTCTAGGATAAGTTCAAGAAGACAACAAACTGTAAAACCAACTCATCAATCCAGTTTGAAGTAGTAAATCTGGGAACAAGCACCACACCTCAAAATATCAATATGGGAAAGAATTGTTCTCCCAATGAAAGACAAGCTTACATCAAACTATTTGAGGAATACAAAGATATCTTTTCGTGGATGTATGAATACCTTAAAACATATGACACCAATATTATACAACACATCATTCCATTGAAGCCTCAAACAAATCCTTTTCAACAAAAGCTGAGAAAGATGCATCCTAGCCTTGAGCCACAAGTCCAAGAGGAATTGAACAAGTTGTTAGCTACTAAGATTATTTTCCCAATCAGACATACTTAGTGGATTTATAACCAGGTACCAATCAGGAAAAATAATTGAGATATAAGGCTTTCAATTGATTTCAGGAACCTAAACAGAGCCTCTAAGAAGGAAAACTATCCAGTGCCCCCTATGGAGTAAATATTACAACGTGTATTGGGTTCCAGAATGCTCTCATTACTAGATGGATTTTCTAGTTACAACCAAGTTCTAGTGTCTCATGACGACCAATTGAAAAATCCTTTCCGAACCAAATGGGGAACCTATGCATATAGGAAAATGCCATTCGGCCTCATCAATGTTGGGGAAACCTTCCAAAGAGAAATGCATATCGCTTTCAGAGGCCTGATTGGAGAGTGTGTTGTGTTGTATCTAGATGATGTTACTATATTCTCCAAAAATAAGAAATACCATATAACCCATTTGAGAATAGTGTCCAACAGGTGTAGGAGGTATGGCATATAGCTCAATCCCAAAAAAAAAAAAATTGCAGTTGATGAAGGTATACTATTAGGATTCATAGTTTCCAAGCATGGTATGAAAATTGAATCTGAAAGGACTTAAGCTATCGCTAAAATTCCTCCCCCCATAACAAAAAATCAATGCAGTCTTTCCTTGGGAAAATTAATTTTGTGAGAAGATTTATCCTTGGCTTTGTTGAGACAGTGAAACTCCTTCAAAACATGATTAAAAAGAATACAGAATTCAAATGGGGACCTAAGGAATAAGAGCCTAGAAACAAAATAAAAATGGAAATAGCACAAGCCCCTGCACTTTTGAGTCCAGATTTTAGTCGAGGGTTTATTCTCTACATGTTTGCTTAGACATTGCATTTACAGATGTTCTAACTCAAAAGAACCAAGATGGAGACGAATTTTACATGGATTTTATGAGTTCAAGTTTACATGGAGCATAATTGAATTACCCAGAAGTGTACAAATAGGCCTATGATGTATTCAAATTTGTAAAACACTTAAGGCCTTACTTGATCAAATCAAAGACTAAGGTCATTGTCCCTTATCCTACTGTAATAAATCTCTTGGTGTAGAAGGATATGTGAGAGAAAAGAGCTAATTGGATAACAACCTTACAAGAATACGACCTAGAAATCAAACCTACTAAAATTAAACTAGTTGTTGAATCAGCAAGAGATGAAGTACATGAAGATGCATTGTATAAAGACCAAGACCCTTTCGAAAGAGAAGTTTGTTGCATTCATGTTAATTCCGACCAATGGTACTATGAAATGAAACATTATTTAACCCATGGGTTATCCCCAAATTATTTGGAACCAAAGAATAAGGTATCTCTTGGACTCAAATCAGCTAAATATCATCTCATTCAAGGGATACTATACATAATTAGTAATAGTGTAATTATAATCAGTAATAGCGTACTTATAATCCTTTTTATTCAAATGTTATATCAATGTAGAATTATTATCCAATAATGAGCAGTAAGAAATAAACAATCACACACATACACAGTACACCAGTGTTTTACGTGGAAACCCAAATCGGGAGAAAACCACAGAATGGTTTTTCTTATATGTCTTGAAGAATTACATTCATTGGAAGCACCAACTTCCTTTGTTTTCCAGATGCAATTGGAAGGAGGCTCCAACCCCCTAGTTTCTCAGGCTACAACCTGAGGGAAGATCCAACTCCCCAATTCTCTGGCTACCACCAGAAGGAGGCTACAACCCCCTATGATCTCTGGCTACAACCGGAAGGTGGCTACAACCAACTATCCTTGCCCCGTCCTGCCACCCTAAAGTAGAAGTAGAATGATGGAACTGTTAGATTATGAGCTCGATTTCTTATGCGGATTAATTCTTTTATTTTCTCCAATACTTTGATTCCAGCTTAATACACTTCAACAATTTCAAATCATAATTGAATAGAAATAATTATGTAAAAAGTAAACATGCATATCAACAACACATATACCCTGGGGAAACCCTGTACAGGGAGAAAAACCCCAGCAAACAATATTCCTTTATTGCATTAATAATGTAAGATCTCTTACAAATATCCACCATTAATGTACTTCTCTTAAAGAGCTTGCCAAGATGACTCTGACCTGACAAAGACTTACAAGACCTTGCTGAAATACACCTTTGATATGTTGCCTCTTTATCACTGATGTGCTCCTCTATTACTTCATCCTTAACCTGCATATGAAAACTTTGTTTCAAAATTGTGTTGCAACACTGTGTTGAAGAGAGGGTTCGACCTCTTCTTATATAGGCTAAAAAGGGGAAGAGGGGAAGATCGAAATAGTAACCTGATTGCATGCATTAGTCATAACTCAGCTTCATACTTTAGTTTGAACTTAGAACTAGACTTGAGATTGGTTACAACTTAGCATTACACTTTAGTTCGAACTTTAGAACTAGACTTGAGATTGGTTACAGCTCAACATTACACTTTAGTTCGAACTTAGAACTAGACTTGAGACTGACATGCTTTAGTTTGAACTTAGAACTGTACTTAAGACTTTAATTGCAACTCAACATTACACTTTAGTTCTAATATAGAACTAGACTCAAGACTTTAGTTTCAACTCAACATTACACTTTAGTTCTAGACTCAAGACTTTAGTTGCAACTCAACATTACTAAAAATAGAACTAGACTCAAGACTTTAGTTGCAACTCAACATTACATTTTAGTTCTAACATAGAAATAGACTCGAGACTTTAGTTACAACTCTTGACAAGGCAATTCGAAATTCTCTTCATGGTGGATAATGTTTACACGTGCCAATGCACTAGATCAATACAATTACATAATTTACAATATTAGGAATATCGTTTGTTTCTAGCTCATAGGAATTTTACATTCAACCTAACTTTTTCTCATGGCTCACAATGTTTGACTAGGCTCACAGAGGTTGTATGTTCCCCCTAACTTTTGCACTAGTCTGTCTATGCTCACATAGGTTGTATTTTCCCCCTGAATTTTGCACTAGATTGTTTATGCTCATAGAGGTTGTACGTTCCCCCTAACTTTTGCATTAGACTCACATAGAATCTCGTTCATCCTGACTTTTGGTTTGACTCACAGAGGTTGTTCGTTCCCCCTGGATTTTGTCAATACCTCACAAAACTGGTTGATTCTCCAAATCTCCCTAGCTAGCCTCAGGGTGGCCCATATGGCCTCTCATTGGAGAATGATTGTCGATGATGCCAAATTTAAAACTCCCTCTCAGTGAGGGAGTCATTATTAGCCACACCAAGCTTGCATCTCAGCTGCACAAATTGTCTCGAGGTCAGAGGCTTGGTCAGGATATCAGCTACCTGCTCGCTCGTGGCTATGTACTGTAACTTTACAGTTTTTCTCTGGACCAAGTCTCAGATGTAGTGGTACCTCATGTCAATATGTTTTGACCTGTCATGAAATATCAGGTTCTTTGTCAATTTTATATAGCTTTGATTATCACAGTGAACCATTGTCGTCTCGAGCTTGTCACCAAACAACCCAGAAACCAATTTTCTGAGCCATATTGCTTCCTTGCTAGCATCACTTGATGCAATGTACTCAGCCTCTGTTATACTCTGTGCAATGGATACCTGCTTTCGGCTTGACCAAGAGATCATAGCGGATCCTAAACTGAAGCAGTATCTGGAAGTACTCTTTCGATCCACTGGGATTCCTACCTAGTCAACATCTGCATACCCATGCAAAAATAAACCACCACTGGATGTATATCTCAAACCATAAGTAATGGTCCCTCTGAGATATCTCAAGATGTGCTTTGCTACCACCCAAAGTCTTTGTCTCGGTTCAGTCATGAACTGACTCATTGCAATCACTGCATAGCATATATCTGGCCTAGTGTGGATCATGTACATCAATGATCCAATCAGTTGCCTATACATGGTGGGATCCAGCAAATCTGAACCTGTATCAGAATCATGCAGCTTCTTCAAGTTGGTAACCATCAGAGTAGACATGGATTTACAATCCATCATACCAAACCTCTTTAGTACATCCACTGTGTATTTTCCTTGTGCCAGAAATATCTCTCCCTATCTTTACCACACTTCCAATCCTAGGAAGTAATGCATCAAGCCCAAGTCTTTCATCTCGAATTCTGAGGTTAGCTCCCTCTTACACCAGGCTATTAGCCCTTCATTTCCTGTTAGAATGATATCATCAACATACAGGATTAGTATAATAGGTTGGTTACCTCTTACCTTAAAGTATATATTTGCATCAGCATCACTTTTCTGAAAGCCTAGGCTTTTAAGAAAGCCATCAATCATGTCATACCAAACTCTGGGATCCTGCTTAAGACCATACAAGGCCTTCCTTAGCTTGCATACATGAGTGCCTTTTTTATGCAGTATAAAACCATATAGTTGTTCCACAAAGACCTCTTGTTCAATCTTTCCATTCAAGAATGTTGTTTTTTCATCCATCTGATGTAGTTTCCAACCAAGTACAAAAGCTAAAGAAATAATAGCTCGAATGGAGGTATACCTGGCTACAGGAGAAAAAGTCTCTTCGTAGTCAATTCCTTCTTTCTGAGCGAAGCCCCTGGCTACAAATCTTTCTTTGAACTTTTCCACACTTCCATCAGCTGTATGTTTGATCTTATAGATCCATTTGGAAGAAACCACTTATTTGTCTTTTGGCCTTGGCACAGTGTCCCAAACATTGTTCTTTATAATAGACATGTATTCCTCAATCATGGCATCCTTCCATACTTGTAATTTATCTTCTTCTTCAAATGAAGAAGGTTCGGCATCACTAATGCTGCTCATTAGTGCAACATATCCTCCAAACCTATGAGGTCTCTTACTTTCCCTGAAAGTTCCTTTGGGAGCATTTATCCTTTCTGCTTCCTGCACTATTTCTTTAAGCCACCATGGCTTCCTTTTGGCTGGAGGTTCTTCAAGAGTTATTTCTAACACTTTAGCGGGTTCTAGGGGATCATTACTTGGCCCTTCATAAGGTTCCTCCCTTTGATCATCTAACTCTTCATTTTCAAAAGAGGGTGAAGTTGGTTGAACTGCTTCTGAATCCTACTGAAGCTCTCTGGATTTCTTAAATGCGGCTTCCTAATGGAAATTCACATCTCTGCTTACCTCTATTTGCCTCTGACCTGGTACATAAATCCTGTAAGATTTGGAGTCCTCATTGTACCCCAAAAAAACCCCTTTCTTGCCTGAGGGTTCCATATTTGTCCTCTTTTCCTTAGGGACATGAATATACACAGGACATCCAAATATCCTTAGATGCCCTACTTCAGGTTTGATCCCTGAGAAGACTTCTTTAGGAGTATTGTCCTTCAAAATAGCATGTGGACACATGTTATGAATATACATGGTAGTGGAGGTAGATTTTTCCTATAAAGAATTTGGCATATCCTGGTCAAACATCAATGCTTTCGTTGCCTCACAAATAGTCCTATTTTTCCTCTCAGCAACACCATTTTCCTGAGGGTTATATGGCACAGTCAACTATCTCTTGTTTCCTGCTGACTTGTAGAAATCCTCAAACTGAAGAGATTCAAACTCTCCTCCATTATTTGTTCTAAGGATTCTGATGTGTTTCCCTGTCTTCTTTTCAATAAAGGCTTTATACTCTTTGAATTTATCAAATGTGTCACTTTTAGCTTTAAGAAAATATATCCAACATTTTCTTGAGTAATCATCAATAAAAATGGCATAATGCAAACAACCACTGAGTGAGGGAGATGACATGGGACCACATACATCATAATGAACTAGATCTAAGATGCCCTGAGCTCTGTTGTCACTACTAGGAAATGCTTTCTTTATATTTTTGCCTAGCATGCATCCCTTACAAATTTCATTTTTACTAAGAGAAATAGAGGGCATGCCACATACCATGTTCTGTAGATATGGAAGAGCATTGTAATGAAGATGCCCAATTCTTCTTTGCCCCAACTCGTTGTAGCTAGTCGCATCATGAGCCAATGCCTGAACTGACTATCCTGACACGACGTATAGTCCTCCACTGTGAGTTCCAATGGGTTATGTTGTACTTAAGTGGATACCTTTAGGACATAGTAGTGCCTTCCTGTCCTTGAAGATCACCCAATATCCCTTTTCCTCAAGGGTTGCAACTGATAGTAGATTCTTCTTGAGCCCTAGAACATATAATACTTCATCAACATGAAGTCTAGCCCCAGATTCCAATCTGAAGGAGATAGAGCCTACTTCCTCTATCTTGTAACATTTTTCATCCCCAAGCTCAACCTGCTCTGCAAAAGATTTTGTCTTGAAATCTGAGAGGATCTCCTTGTACCCTGTCATGTGCTTTGATGCACCACTGTCTACTAACCAAGTTTTCAGCCCCGTGGAAACTGAACTGGATAAAGCAGAAACCAAATAATATTCTTTCCTATTTTCTTTCTCATTATAAGGACTTTTCTTATTTCTTTTGGATTCATCATCTTTAGCAGTTGAGGCATGATGTTTCCCTTTCCTAGGATATTTCTTTATAAACCAACAATCTTTAGCAAAATGACCCAACTTATTACAACTAAAGCATTTAATCTTAAATGTATCAACATTCTTGCCTTTGAATGTACCTTTGATGTTTGGATTCCATTGAGAGCCTTTCTGGAAAGTGCCTTTCTTCTTTCGCTTGAATCTTGATGATAAAGTTGAGTGCTTTTATTTCGTTGGCTCGCTCCTAGTAGCTATGCGACTCTCCACCTGGAGGAAATCATGCCATAACCTCTCAAATGTGCGTTGAATCTCTCTCCCACTTACACTAGATAAGAAGGTATCCCATGAAGAAGAAAGACCGTCAAAAATGGCCTGCACGAAATCATCATCGTCCACTGTCACCCCTGTGAACAAAAGATGATGTTTGATCTGAGCTATCCTGGAACAGAAAGATGCCACTGATTCACCTTTCTCCATCTTCAAATACTTAAGCTTGTGCTTAAGTGTCCTCTTCTGACTTGGAGCCTATTTCTCATACAGATTCACCAAGGTATCCATACAGTCCTTGGCAGTCATCAACGAAGTCATTGTAGGCATTATATTGTCTTTGACTGAGTCAAAGATGATTCGCTTGGCCTTTGCTTGACTCTTCCTGAAAGTCATTCTTCCTGTATTATTTGTTGGATCCTCCACCACTGTCGTCACATACTGCTCAAGATCATGCTCTTGCAAGATATTTGTTATATGGAGCTTCCACACATTAAAGTTGGTAGCTCCTTCGAGCCTATCTTCAGCCCTAACTGAAATGGAGGATGCCATGGTCCTCACACTGGAAACTTAATCAAGCTTGCTTGGATCTGTGTGTACCTGCTGCTACACTTCAACACGTTTAACACACCCTAAGCTCTGATACCATGTTATATTATGAGCATGATTTTGTTGGGTGTGTGTTATATTCTTTGCATGTGTGTGTGTGTGGGTGCGTCAGATACGACAACTGCGTCTGACGATCCCTCCACCTAGGGCTCTGTCATGTGCGTCGGGTGCTTTCCTAGGGGGGTCCCAGGGGGGGGCAGGTATTCCCCCCCCTGGTTATGTGCAGCGTTCGACACCGGGTGGTAGCCCGGGGCCGATGGGGTTTGGGGCAACGCCCCGAATTTTTTTTTTTTGGGCGGTTTTTGCTATTTTTAGCGGATTTTTCTATTTTTAGTCGATTTGTAAATTAATCCTGGATTAATGGATTAGGGTTTTGGTATCTACGGAATACCTAAAAACATTGTATATATTGTATGGCGAATGGTGAAATTCGATATAATGAAAATAAGAAAGGTTTTCCCGGTTGAGGGTTTCCGGTA
>ML785043.1:25705-66628 GCA_009831015.1 Picea engelmannii | reverse complement strand
CAAAACAGAGGTTGTAGCCTCACAATGAGTTGGTGCTCAAATGTATGATAATGTAAAGAATGTAAATAATACTTATCATATAAAGAAGAAGAGGTTTTTACCCTGTATGGTTTTCCTTGGGAAATATTTGTCTCTGTGTTTCTGATATATGTGACTAATGTTGAATGTGCCATTGTTCATTTCCCTGCATTATTGTTATCATCATTGAGTGCCTTGTAAATATTTTAAAAGAAGCATAATTTTTTAAGCACGGTGACAATTGATTCACCCCCCCTCTCAGTTGTTCAACACAATATGTACCAACATCATCAACTATACACCTTATGTATGTGCCAACTCATCAACTACTTGTCTCAACCATGTACTCAACATGTACCTCAACCAAAAGCCCTCATCAATTTCATCATCCAAATCCGATTTGTAGCTATGTAATAGACCTGGTTTATATGATCAGATTCATGCAAACCTTCCTTAACTTCAACAACAAGAGACTAGCATTTTCATCAAACTTTTATTTAGTCTCACATGCCTAGTTTTGGATTAGTCAACAACCCTAACTTGAAATAATCATAACTTTGAACTTGTAATGTATAAAGATCTGAAACTGATACACAATGTTCTTCAATGTGTTTTATGAAATTCCTGCGGGTGTCACTACTTGGAACCTCTCATAAAAGGAGTTATATCAAAAATGACATACCTTGATGAATTCTGGCTTATTCTAGAGACCGACCATGTAGAGTGTGCCCCACACAAAATGTTAGTTGAATTGATATGAAACTGTTATAAATCATACTACAGATAGTAACCTATCCAACACATTTTATCTCACTAAATTTGGATGTGTTATGAAGAATTTATGACGTTTTTACCCGAAACACCTATATTTGACTAGTTTCAGGATTAGCCACAAACCCTATTTTCCACGGAGTGTAACTCCAAAAATACAATGAACCACGAGATGAATTTTTTACCACGGATACTTGGGTATGTTTTCTCAACGGAATAGAAATTTCACAGTATGAATCATTATAGAAAAAAAGTTATAGCAAAAATGGTGAGATGACCTGTAAATAACATACCTTAGAAAGCACCATCAAAACAATTTATCCTTCCTTGCATTTCGGCCTTCTTTTCTTCACCTTCCCTCAGAAATTTGGCTTATATATCCTTGGTTACCTCAGACACCTATAGATATTCAATATGCTCAAGTGTAATTAAAATGAGAGAGCCTTGACTCTTATTTATACTCTCCAAGTAGCTTCCTTAAAAACATCTTCTAGGTCACTTGGCCCACTTTCCTTATTTTAGGGTTAACCCACTTCTAATTTATCCATTAAATTTATTATTGAAATAATTTATTTTGTATTCACTTTGAATTATAATACACTCATCACTTCACTTTATTATTTACCTTTTGAAATCTCTTAAACCACTTTGACTACTTTGACATTTTGGGGCTTCTAGATGACATATGAGGGTCCTCCAACTTCGTAAGGCCATAACTCTCAAACCATGAGGAGTTATGTGACATTCCACATACCATCAGAAATGGAATGACATGTACTAACCATATATAATAGTATTACCTTCAAATATAGCAAAAATCATATTGTTATCCATCAAACAAACTTGGGTCCATTACCCAAACCTGGGTTCTCCAACTTCACATGGTCATAACTCTCTAACCGTGAGGAGTTATGTGACGTTGTACATACCACCGGAAATGGAATGACAAGAACTATCCATATAGGATATTTTCCCTGACAAATTCATTGTCCTTCATCTCATTATTCCATAATTAAGCATGGGTTCTCTTACTCCGCAAAGCGTCTTCCCGTGAGGGCTTTCACCATAAGGGGACCACTTTGGAGTTCATCCATATTTACTTCTTATCAACCATGAAAAAACAATAATGAGTCATATTTACATCAAACAATATTGGGTCCATTACCCAAACCTTTGTGCTACGGGGCTTTCTTCAAGGGTTGACATCAATGACAACCAACCATAATCAACAGTTGAATCAGCAAGAAATGAAGTACATGAAGATGCATTGTATAAAGACCAAGACCTTTTTGAAAGAGAAGTTTTTTGCATTCATGTTAATTCCTACCAATGGTGCTATGAAATGAAACGTTATTTAACCCATGGGTTAGCCCCAAATTATTTGGAACCAAAGAAGAAGGGGGCTCTTAGACTCAAATTAGCTAAATATCATATCATTCAAGGGATACTATACATAAACAATTATGATGGTGTTTTCATGAGATGCCTTGAGAAGAAGGATGCAGACAAGGTTTTATCTGAGCTTCATGATGGCCCAATTGGTGGGCTTTTTGGAGGTGACACTATTGCTCGCAAGGTCCTAAGAGTTAGTTATTACTGGCCTACTATGTTCAAGGACTTTCATACATATGCAATAAAGTGTCAAGAATGTCAAAGGTTGGTTGGAAAGGAAAAGAAAGTTGTGCTTCCCCTACAACCTGTTACTATAGAATAAACCTTTCAACAGTGGGATTTGGACATGATTGGGGAAATTAATCCAAACTCATCTCAGCTACACAAACATATCCTAACTGCCACTTATTATTTCACCAGATGGATAGAATCAATCCCCTTGAATACAGTCAATGAAAATCAGGTGATATATTTCCTTGAATCTTATATTATCACTAGGTTTGGTGTCCCTAAATCTTTGGTTTTTTATAATGCCAAGTACTTTTCTTCTATGTGATTAACGGAATATGCTCTTGAACAAAACATTAAAGTTAAATATTCAGTGAACTATTATCCACAAGGGAATGGATTAGTTGATTCAACCAATAAAAACATGATCAAAATCCTCAAGAGAGTTGTCAGTGACCATCAAAGGAACTTGCATCTTTCCCTCCCAAACACCTTATGGGCTGACAGAGTAACTCCCAAGTCTTCTATTGGTAATTCCCATGTTTTTCTCGTCTACGGACAAGAAGCAACTTTTCCTACCCATACCTCTCTACCCTCATTGCAACTTGCTCAATTTGTTCAAATGAAGCATGCACGGTAATGCAACAGAGATTGAATATGTTATTGAAACTAGAAGAGGAAAGGGAAAAGGCCAAAATGAACTTAATACAACGTCAAGAAGTAATTAAAAAATGTTTCTATAGGTCAGTTGTAGGTACCAAAGACTTGTATGAGGGAGATATTGTTCTTAAATGGGACAAAGAAAATGAACATAAAGGAAAGCATACAAAGTTCCAAAAATTGTGGTTGGGCCCATATCTAATTCAATAGAAAATTGGGCCTAGAACATTCAAACTCGGAACATCAAAGGGAGAAGTGAAGGAGCTCCATGTCAATGGTCAAATCCTCAAATGGCACTTCTCCTAATCACCCCTCGTGATATAGTTTGTACATATTAACATTCTCTTTACTATTTGTTTTTCTCTAGAATAAAAGCTTGTTTTTTGCTTTTATCTTATCACTTTATTTTACTTCCACAATAAAACTCGTGTTAACCTCTTTCACATGTGAATTATTGGAAATTGCTTTTCAGGCCTAGAAAGCACCTTGCAAGAGAAGAGAAGTTAAATTCAACTTATGGTTATACTTTATGGGAATAATTCATCAGCATTTGTTTCAAGAAGCCACCAATTATATATAACATGTGTGTAAGTCGTTGGAGTTGACAGGAGGCTGGGTTCTTGTGTGACTATTCTCATATGCTGCTCATGGTTCTATGAACATGCTACAGAAAAATTTATGGTGTCTTATGGATAATTCTTGTGAAGCCTCCCTATCCCTTAACTTCACAACCTTAATAGAACTTTGCTATAAAATAATCCAGCGAAATATTGATTGAGATATGCATATCAAAATGACTCTTGTATCACCCTGCTTCCTTCACACCCTACATGCATTTGCATATCTATAACCAAAATCTAGAAGGGTGAACATGTACTGAAATAAAAAGGAAGTTGAAGGCACTATTATTAGTGTGGGAAATATAAGTAAACTCGTCGGGGCTATGGATGTTCGCTGGCAGCGGGTCTATGTTTGTATGATACCAAGGCAATTTCGTCGAGGCTATGGATGCTCGTTGGCAGTGAAGTAATGCCAGGAAAAAGAGATGAGGAATACATTGTAGTCTTAAAACAGTTAAATATTGGCTTATGTGTTGTTCTTCTCATCCCATATTCTCGAGATAAATTAACATTTCCCATATTTAATGTTTTCCCTTGAATTATCCTAAAGATCACTAGACACAGTAAAAATATCCTTATCCTTTTAATCTAGCAGTTTTTGTTGGGTCCACGGTATTGGTCAGCCTGTAAATTTTATGATGACTTCAACGACCTGAGGAATATTATCTGGTGTTTATTTTGAAACGGATATAATCGGTTCTCCCATGCAATTCGCCATTTGTTGTGAGAACACAATAGCCCCACTAAAACCATTAGTTTTGGTGGGGACTAAAACTACTAAAATTTTGGCAAGACACTACTCTTTACCTACCTAACTATTTATCCACTTATGAGATCATTGTTTGCATATGGTCATCCCAACCAGAGAAGAGGATCTCTTCACTAATCTTTAGCTTTGTCTTTCCAAACCACTCCTACACTATCGTGAGAAATCCAAACATTGGCCAAGGGAACCACTGATAAATTCAAAACTTCATCTCCTCCTTGGTCGATTCATTTAATCTCATCCTTTACCTCCTCATCATCGCTTTACTCTCCACCCTTAAATGTGCTCAAAACTGAAATCCTGACGATGATGCCTTTATAACGTCATCGTCGAGGAAATTAATGTCTGATCTTTACATGCAAATAAACTATCCCAATGACGATAATGACATCAAGGTTAAGTGCTCAAATGTCAATATATGATTGGTATTAAACCCATTGCGAGGACCAATTGGGTCCCACCTTTCCACAAGCTTTATGTGGCTACATGGTGATATCCTATTGATCTATTTTACTCGAACAATCTCGTCACCGGAAGAGGATGATATGGAGAGGATGCATTAATTCTTTCGCAATCATTGATGACGACAAGGTCAGGAAATTGTCCTCTTTGAATGACCTTTCCCAATTAATTTTACCAACAGATAATTTTTCCCTCCTAAAACCATCATTTCTAATGTACGCTAATGGCATACATAATTGATCACCTCGAGAAAAAAATCTAATGAAAAATGGTATACCTCTAACCTGGTCTTAGTTGTATCACAAATGACATTGATTTCTCTATAGTCTGAGTGGGAATTAATAATAGAATAATCTTGGAAACGCACAAAAAGCATAAACCCAATCGTGAAAAATACTAAGAGTTGAGCAATCGCCTTTAAGGAGAAGAACTGAGGAATTTTTGTTGTGGGTTTTCTGTTGGAAATACTGAGAGGGAGGGGTGAATCAGTATTACCTTTTTAAACAATTAGTTATTACTTTGTTATTTTATTTATCATCACAGTAGATCAACAATGGACTTGTATTTAAGAATCAATTATATAAGTATACTTAACAAGAATTACAAAGTTTATAAAGAATAATTTGTGATTGTGAAGGACACCAATCCTCTTTAGAGCATCAACTCTTGGAGACACAAATCCCCTACTTCAGGGTACCAACCCTAGGAAGTAGCAACTCCCTTGTATTTAGGGAACCAACCCTAGGAAGCACCAACTCCCTTGTTTTAGGGCACCAACCCTAGGAAGCACCAACTCCCTTGTTTTAGGGCACCAACCCTAGGAAGCACCATCTCCCTTGTTTTAGGGAACCAACACTAGGAAGCACCAACTCCCTTATTTTCACACATTACTTAGAAAAGGATATGAATCCTTCCTTTCTCCTCCCTTACACCCACACTGCATAAGTATCTTCAATTTTCCTTCTTCGACTCTGCTTCTGTTTTTTATCTTCTAATCTAGACTACAGAGACACTTTCCTCGCCATTCTTTCTTGTTTATATAGTCTTCCAACTGGTGTAAATTTAAACCCGTACATCTTTTGACAATGAACCATTGTACCTTTCATTTAAATGATAATATTAAACTTTAATAATATCATTTTATTCTTTATTCTTTATTCATAATGCTCGCAATTTAACTCTTCTTTAATCATGACTATGTATCGGTTCATTAGTGTACAGATCTCAAATTGTTGTGAATTTGAATCTTAATCAATAGGCGCTCCCTTCAATCCAAAATTTGTGTGACAATGAGCTCGAAACTATGAGCTTAATCTCCATTTTTTCTTCCTTCTTTAAGATCCTTACCTTATCAAGTGATCGGTGTTGGATTCGTCTCCCTCTTTTCTATTAGGACCAGATGTTGTGGCTAATAGCTTAGGTCACAAATCATGTTCTACACTCTAGCCCGAAGGAACTTTTTATTCACCAAGTGACCACATACTATAACCAGGGGTTATACTAGTTAGCACTTAATCCAACACAACTTCATAACATCCATATGACTTTGACCTGTGACCGAGAGCGAATACATATGAGGCTTTATCACATAAGTTCAATCTCATTAGTCGATTCTTTCTCTTTTGATATTGATATGATGGTGTGGATTTAATCTCTTGTTGAAAGGACGATTCTTTCTTATCTAGAGACTAAAACAAATCAATGATCACGCCTTAATATTTGGTTGAGTGGACGGTCCACACAAACTCAACAAGGTGTTTTGTTAATGGCCTTCTCATTGTGTGCTTTTTGGATCTCGACTGTGGATCTTCCTTCTCCAACGGATGATCAGATATTTATCTCAGGGCTTCGATACTCTGGGACTCTAGGTTACTAGAAACCTAAAGTAGTTCAATTCCTCCGAAGATTTACCTACCAAATAAGTCATAACACGATGATGATCACTTGCTATTGGTTAACATATTGTGATTACTCTATCCTTCGACTACGCTTGATCTAACGATCATGAGAGAACCTAGATGATATTATATCAACATCCAGCATTAGTTTGCAACTTTTCCCTTTGGCACTTAGAGAATTTTGTCTAGTAGGAGAAGCTAAACATCCCCAAAGGCTCTAATACCAGAGTGACGTGACTCATTGTTGTCACTCAAGATGACATGGACCCTAATTATGTGTGCCACGTGTCACCTTGATTCGTGACTTTCAAGGTCCTTATTTTCCACATCAACCTTGACATTTTTCACCACCTGATTGGGCCATGTGTCCTTGTTGGTGTGATCCTATTGACATGGTCCTATTGTTGTGTCACATGACTTATTTTTATCTTCCTATCAGATCAGATGGCTGATGGGATTTCGCAGTTATGGATTTTCACTTTGTGGCTTCGGAAAATTTGACACTTTTATATCAACCTTCGATCATCGTCAAAGTGCCTAATATGATTTTCCATAGTTTGATATTTCCTTAGCTTGATCCAATGACCTCTATTTACTCCAGGACTTTGTGACTTTAGACCCACTTATCTTATCCTTCCAATTTATGTCGATCACGGTTGACGGGATTTTCTAGCTCTTCCTCTAATTTGATGGTCGACGGGAGTTTGTTACTTTGGGGATTCAGGCTTCGAGTATTCCTACATGATTCAGACTTCTTTTCACCTGAGTGGTCAATGTTGGAGTTGACTACTTGATCCAACGGTTGAGAGACCACCCGTAGAGATCTTACATCGACGGTCTTCATGAGTTTGTTTACTCCAGGACTCCGGGATATTGTGGCTTACCCTGTCCTTCCACTAAACTCAATCAGATGGTTTATAATTCACCCAAATTCCCTCCTTGATCTAATGGTTGGCGGGATTTCGTGACTTCATGATCATTCCTTGTCTCCAATGTTCATTGAAATGTCGAATTTCTTTTGTCTACTACTTGATCCAGCGGTCCATATTGCTATTGCTTCATATCTTACGGTTGAGATTTAATCCTTCCCAAAATCTGACTTCACCTCGATCTAACGATCCTGGATTGTCCCAAAATGAGAATGAATGTCTCATGTAACTCGATCCTTTACAAGGGATTCTTTTGTGTAAGCTCTAACTTCTACGCGATTTGACTGTCCCCGATTTTCCCAAGAACTACATCAATGGACATGATTCTTCCTTGATTCTTTTGGAGTTTACTCTGGGGATTTCAATCCCGGTAGCACTTATGTAATGTGCTCTCCCTTATGAGCTTTCCTTCATCGTTTCCATGCTATGATTCAATGTGTGTACTCTTTATAGAATGTCCACTCTATCTCTCATGACCTTTATGAACATAAAATCATTTGTTGATACTATCGTGATCAACAATGATCATGAATTTCTTCTACCCCAAGGTGATCTTCCTCATCCCCAAGGTGATATTCCTTTTTCTCTGATTATTGTACATGTTTGACTCATGTTTCCATCAATGACAACACACAATTAATAATTCCAACAATCTCCCCCTTTGGCATTGAGGGCTACATATATGTAAAACAAATGAGTTTGTACATTTTCTCCCTCTATCATTGATCTCATATTTAAATTTGGGAATTGAATTTTTTTTAATTCTTTTTCTCCTCCTTTGACATCAATGACAAAAAGGGATGTTTCCTTGCTCCCTTTAGGGTGACACTCCCTCTGAGGTTATTCTCCCCCTGTCTATGAATCTCTCCCCCTTTAGAAAAGGGATATTACTCTAAGGCAATGCTAGTGGCATGGTTGCTAGTCATCTCTTCGCCTAGAATCATGATACTAAAACCAATCATGGGAATAAGAAAAACTCCCCCCTATATTCTTTGCAAGATGAACAATATGCTATCACTGCAATCTGCTTCTACTTCAAATACTATTGCTCAACTGGAACATAGATCAATTTCTCAAGAATGATATGCTCTTCCTATAATGATCTTTGGACCTATCCATGCATCAACCATCTAAAATAATGCCACACCATACTTCAAGTGTATGTCAATCATACATATTATCTCATGCATCAACCATGAAGCAAAATATATATCAAAAATATGTGTCAAAAGTGAACTAAGCATATATCAAGATCATCAATAAGTGCCTCTATCAATGTACCAACAATGTGCCTTAAACAAGTGTCATATCACACATGATATGCCTCTATCATAAGATATATCAATGGATCTCACATATGTACTAGACATGTACCATGACAAGTATTCCTCAGAAACCATTCACATAACTTCACTGAGAGAATACATAACCAACATTGTTCCTTGGCAGATGAAGAACCGAAACAAGTCATGTCGAATCATACAAAATAGAGTTCTACCATCAAACCATGTTGCTTTCAATTATGCTAGTTATCTATTCATTCATCTATAACCCAAGATCCTCTTCATTCTTATGTGCTTCAATACTCATAGGGGTATCAACAGGAACAACCTTAAGTCTTCCCTAATTCCTCCTTCCTTTATTTTGTTTATATTTTTTTGTTGAGGAGGAGTTTTAGTAGATAATCAAAATAATGTTTAAAAATTTCCAATAGCATCATTGCTTAATTCTTCTGGCTGATCTCCTATTGAAAGTTCATCATCCTCATCATTGTTTTGTGCAACAAAAGATTCTTTATCCTTTTCTTGAGAATTTTATTTTTTCATTTTCCATTTGTTGGGTAATGGATAATTTATATGTAGGACATTATCAAGTTCTGCGATTGTGTCACATTTTTCTTTAGAGTTTTCTTTTCTTGAGCTTGATCCACTTCATATCTATAACTCTAATTTTCATATACCTTACCAGACACTTCACCCATCATTCTCCTATTGTCAATTTTATCTATTTCAAGTGCAATATCTTCATCATTTTTCTTCCTTTGTACTTTAGCTTTTCTTCTCCATATCTTCTTATAATTCTCCTTAATGTCAGAGATACTTCCCTTCATGGAATACTTTGGAAATCTACATTCATTAGCCTTATGACCATAATTTTTTCATTTTTGGCATTCAATATTGAAGTCTTGTAAGGGAGAGAATGAGTTGTGATTTCTTCTTTATGCACTATTCTTATTGTTTTAATATCTTTGAACATTTATTGGATTGTACTTTCTATAAGCTTTACAATGTACTTCTTTATGTCCAAAATTATTGCAGGAATAGCAATATCCAAGGAAAATATATTGATTTATATTAGAGGGATTCCTTATGATGATTCTATTCTTTTTGTCATATTTTTCTTTAGTAGGGACTGCATATTTTTGTTTATTTGGGACAGTCTTCAATGGTATTGTCCTTGCCTTATTTTCTTCTCTTCATATGGATTTTTTAAGAGCATCTGCATAGTTGATTGGCTATTCTTCATTCTTTTGTTCTGTAGAGGGGTGATATCCCAGTCATGTCTTATCATTTGATGATCTTTGATTGCTAAGAATGTTGTCCAGGATTTTTGAGTTGTTTTCAAACTTAGACTGAATGTCTTCTTTTTCTAGTTTCCCTTTTAGTTGAATTATTTCATCTTCCAATATATTACATGTTTGTTGTTTTTCATTGACTTCCCTATTCAATATTTCTTCTTTTCTTTTTGTTTCTTAGAGTTGGTTTTTTGACTCAATAATCAATTGTTTTGAATCACTAATGGTTTTGGAAACCTCCTTTTCTCTTGATTTTATAACTTCTTCAAACTTTAGAAGTTGTTCCCTTAGTAACTTGTTTTTTCTTTTTAGATTTTCTTAGTTCTTCATTTACATGGATAAATTCTTCCTCAAGGTTCACTTCTTCTTCATATTCCGAATGATTATCATCTTGAGTTTTCATTTCCGTAAATATAATCTTTGGCTCCTCTTCTTCACTTTCTTCAGATGAGCTATTGTCTTCTTGGGTAAAGAAAGTTTTCTTCTTCTTGTAGAAATTCCTTTTATCTTTGGTTTTGCTCTTCTTCTAATCTTTGAAATTTCTTTCATCATCACTTTCCTCTTGCTTAGGATAGGGACATTTGTTAGCAAAGTGTTCGATTCTGCCACAGTTGAAAATTTGAAGGGTAACTTTCCTTTATATTTTCCAGATCCTTTCTGGAGTTTCCTTATAAAGTTGGCCTCTTCTACATCTGATATGTTTGATTGATCTTCATTAGACATATGTTCCTTATTATTCTTTTATTTAGAAGCCTTAAAGGTTTTTTCTCCTTTTGATGACTTTCCCTGTCCTATTCTCATCTCATATGATGTAAGAATTCCATGGAGCTCATCTACTATGAGTTTGTCAAGGTCTGGTATGTCTTCAATTGAAGAAATCTTGGCATCATACCTCATAGGTAATGATCTTAAGATTTTTTATACAATGGTTTTATCTTTAAGTTCTTCTCCAGCTGCTATGATTGAGTTAACTACCTCACCTACTCTATGAAGATATTCAACAATGTTCTCTTCTTCTTTCATATTCAAATTTTCAAACTAAGCTACCTAGTTTTGTAGTTTGGCTTCCTTGAATTTGCTATCTCCTTCATATATAACCTCCAGTTTGTCCTATATATCCTTAGATGACTTACAATGCATTACCTTCACAAATATAGGATTTGCTAACCCTCCTAGAATGGCATTGACTTCTCTTGACTTTTCATTGCAAATCTTCTTTCATGCGGTATTTGTGGGTGAAGTAGCTGGTGCAGTGTACCCATTTTCTACAGATTGCCAAACATCAAAACCAAGAGCCATAAGGTAGATTTTCATTCTTATTTTCCAGAGAGCATAATCATGTCCTTTAAACAATGGTGTTTGTTTGGAAGACATTCCTCTTGTTGATCCATTACTTTTAGGATCTACCTTCCAGTTATTAAACAGTGTTGAAGGCACTTGTATCTGATACCAATTGTTGGAAATACTGAGAGCGGGGGGTGAATCGGTATTACCTTTTTAAACAATTAGTTATTACTTTGTTATTTTATTTATCATCACAGTAGATCAACAATGGACTTGTATTTAAGAATCAATTATATAAGTATACTTAACAAGAATTACAAAGTTTATAAAGAATAATTTGTGATTGTGAAGGACACCAATCCTCTTTAGAGCATCAACTCTTGGAGACACAAATCCCCTACTTCATGTTACCAACCCTAGGAAGTAGCAACTCCCTTGTATTTAGGGAACCAACCCTAGGAAGAACCAACTCCCTCATTTTCACACTTTACTTAGAAAAGGATATGAATCCTTCCCTACTCCTCCCTTCCATCGACACTGCATAAGTATCTTCGGTTTTCCTTATTGAACTCTACTTATTCTTTTTATCTTATGATCTAGACTGCAGAGCCACTTTCTTCTCATGATTCTTTCTTGTTTATATAGTCTTCCAACTAGTGTGAATTTGGACCATTGTGTCTTTTGACAATGAACCATTGTACCCTTTCATTTAAATGGTAATATTAAACTTTAAATAATATCATTTTTCCTTTTTATTCTTTATTCCTAATGCTCATCATTTAAGTCATCTTTAATCACAACTGTGTATCGGTTCATTAGTCTACATATCTTGAATTGTTGTGAATTCAAGTCTTAATCAATATGCACTACCTTCAATCCAAAATTCATTTGATCGTGAGCTTGAAACCACGAGCTTAATCTCCATTTTTCTTCCTTCTTTAAGATCCTTACCTTATCAAGCAATCAGTGCTAGATTTGTGTCCCTCTATTCTGTTAGGACCATATGTTGTGGCTAATAGCTTAGGGAGAAAATCATGTTCTACACTCTAGCTCGAAGGCACTTTTTACTCACCAAGTGACCACATACTATAACCAGGAGTTATCCCAGTTAGCACTTAACCCAACACAACTTCATAATGTCCATATGACTTTGACTTGTGACCGATAACGAATACATATGAGGCTTTATTGTGGAATTTCAATCTCACTCATCGATTCTTTCTCTTTTGATCTTGATCTGATGGTGTGGATTTAATCTCTTGTTGAATGGATGATTCTTTCTTATCTGGAGGCTAAAACAAATCGATGGTCACAAATTAATATTTGGTTGAGTGGAAGGTCCACACAAACTCAAAAATGTATTTTGTTAATGGCCTTCTCATTGTGCGCTTTTTGGATATTAATCGTGGATCTTCCTTCTCGACGAATGGTCAGATCTTTATCTTGGGGCTTCGACACTCCGAGACTCTGGGTTACTAGAAAACTAAAGTAGTTCAATTCTTTCGAAGGTTTTGTTATGACCCAAGGGGGGCATATATATGGCTAAATGTATATGGTATGACCCCAAGGGGGGGGGGGCATATATGGGCCTAAATGTACATGAAAATGTTAAGATACAAATACTCAAAATATCATAAAATAATAGAAGTACACACCATGTACATAATTTCAACGTGGAGCACAACTCAAATATAGATACGTTACACAAGAACTCCTTAAAGAATAAGGTAACCCACTCCAAATAACCAAATACCTTCCATACTTCCCAATTCTCCAATAATGAATACATGATCTCTTATGTATAGCTATGCGCCCCGCCCCCCTTGGAGTCATATCATATACATTTAGCCATATATATGCCCCCCTTGGGTCATAACATAGTACCCTCCTTCAAAAAACTTTGTCCTCAAAGCTTTGCATTTAAAGGCTTCACATGTGATGAAACCAAGTAATATGACTTTCTTATGTTCCTACTTTCTTCATTCCATTGTTGATTATCTATCCATCCAAAATCAATCATTTCCGGTCTTAATCCTTGGTGTCTAGTTGTTGAATAATTTTCTTTCCTTTGATTCCATGTATTTTTGTTGAATCTTCTCCAATTTGTAGTTGTTGTTGGTCTCTGATAATAATTTTTTGAAGAGTAGTTTGGTCATGCCTTGCTCCATGAATATTAACAATTATTCCATCTTCTTCCTTCATAATGTTGATATCATCCTTCTTGTCTTCCTTGAAATTTTTCTTGGTAATGAGGGTGTCGATACGGTTTCACATTTGATGGTCATATTTCACTCTGCAGATGCATTTCATCTATCTTCTTTTCAGTGACAATGGAATCCTCGATCATTTTTTCTTGGTCTTTGATTACTCTAGCCTTCGAGATAATACCATCATATTTGGCATGTACATCCTCTAGATGGATTTCAACTTCTTCAAGTATCTTATGTTGACCTTCTCGAATCTTGTCGTCTTTCTCCATTTGAAGCTACAATGTGATTCCATGTAACAAATTTTGACGTCCTTCTTCAATTCTGGCTTGTATTTCTAATTTTACCTTATCAGTATTTAAGGATTCCTCAACCTTCATGCAAATTTCATCTTCCAGACTTTTGGTAGATTCTTCATCCAAGATCCTTCTTTCTTCTTGATTTTGACAATTATTCTTTTCTTATTTCACTTTGTTTACCTCATCCAATAGGTTTTTATTATGGTTTCACAATACCCATATCTCTTCATCTTTCTTTTTCAAATCTTCCCTTGACTCATCATTTTCCCACTTTGATTTACTATTATTTTATTGCTTTAATTTCTTGACCTCCTTAATGAGTAATTCATTAAAGGATCGTATCTTAGATAGATTCTCACCCTTCTTCTTAATCTCTTCCTTTGCTTCTCTTAATTCATCTTGAATTCTATACAATTCCTCCATTTTTGTATCCCTAATCCATTTATCCGAGAAGAGTTTTTCAAATTCTTCCCATATGCAATGCCATCTAGTATTTTGAGAAACACTCATCCACCACTTCCAAGCTTCATCAAAAAAATAACCTATTTCATTTGTAGGATTCATATTATATTCTTTTACCAACCTCAACCATTCCATAGTAATGATTTCATCTTTATCTTCATCTCATGTAAATTTAGGTATTGTCATTGATTCTTAATTGAGGTCTAACCCCAATCCTTGACTTCAAAACTCCATATATTAAGGATAAATGTCTCAAATAGTTATAATCATTGTTCCAATATTCTCTTATATGTTTTATCTTTCCAATGGATTTTGAATCAGCTCAATCGGACATTCCAATCAAAAGTTATGATAGTTTTAAGTCAACATACCTTGGAAACCTTGATTTGGAGCATGTCGTCCTAGCCAACCATACTTATGATGTATCTCTGCAATTTCAGCCCTTATTAGTCTAAAATTGTGACCTGTAGTACTCTGAAATTTCTTCTCTGAAATGCCATGGTTCTTACCAAAATTGGATGTGCCAAGTGGAAGTTATGGTAACTTCCCCACACCTTAATGATTTTTGGCCTTTCCAGGAGAGAGAAATTGTACAACGTGCCCCGTGCACAATAATTGATATAAATTCTGAAAATTGTACCAGAAATACTATGGCCTATCCACTATTCAATCCAACTAGTCTCACTTAATTTGGATACTCATTGAAGAAGATATCATTGTTTTACATGGAAGACTTGTTTGAGACTAGTTAATATGACTAGTCAGATACCCTATCTTGCATAGGGTGTATCTACAAAAGTAGTATGACCCAGAAGCTGAAATTTTTATCACAGATACCTTAATAATTTATATGAATATCCTCCAAATTTCAGGGTCTGAAAAGCTACATAAACAATTTTATAGCGAAAATTTTGAGATGACTAAATTCATGATGATTTCAGAACCCTATCTTACACAAGCTATATCTCTGAAAGTATAAGGCCTCAAGAGATGAATTTTTTACCTAACGTACCTTAATCTATCTACTAAATATGATCCAAGGGGTTCATTCTGAAACGCCATAGAAAAACATTATAGAGAAAATTCTAAGGTGTCTCGGGTGTAGCAGCGAAACCCCAAGACCTTGAGCTCTAATACCAAATATTAAGATCCAAATACTCAAAATATCATAAAATAACAGAAGTACACACCATGTACATAATTTAATGTGGAGAACAACTCCAATATATATAAGTTACACAATAACTCCTTAAATAATAGGGGACCCCCTCCAAATAACCAAATACCTTCCATACTTCCCAATTCCCCAATAATGAATACATGATCTCTTATATATAACTATTCACACTTGCACTTGAGGCCCCTTTATCACCATGCAAACCCTATTACATATATATTTACACATTATATTTACATTTAGTCCCATNCCCCGCCTTGAGGTCATATCATATACATGCCCCACTTGGGTCATAACATGTTTACCTACCGAATAATTCATAACACGACAATGACCGCTTGTTGTCGGTTAACATCTTATGCTTACTCTATCCTTCCACTACGCTTGATCTAACAGTCATGAGAGAACATGGAGGATTTTAGATCAATGACAAGCATTAGTTTGTGACTTCACCCTTCGACGCTTCAAGAATTTTTGCTAGTAGGAGAAGTTGAACATCCCCAAAGATTGTAATACCAGAGTGGCGTGGCTTGTTGACGTCACTCAAGATGACGTGGAACCTAATTATGCATGTCGTGTGTCACCTTGATTCATGACTTTCAAGGTCCTTATGTGTCACATCGACCTTGACATTTGTAACCACCTAATTGGGCCACATGTCCTTGCTAACGTGATCCTATTGACATGGTCCTACTGTTGTGTCATGTGACTTATTTTGATCTTCCTATCAGATCGGGCGGCTGGCGGGATTTCACGGTTATGGATTTGCACTTTGTGGCTTCGGTAACTTTGACACTTTTGTATCAACCTTTGATCATCATCGAAGTTCCTAATAGGTTTTTCCACCATTTGATCTTTCCTTGTCTTGATCTGACAACCTATGTTTACTCCGAGCCTTCATGCCTTTGGCCCCACTTATCTTAATCTTCCACTTTATGTCAATCAATGGTTGGCGAGATATTCTATTTATTGCTATGATCTAACGGTCGATGAGAGTTTGTTACTTCAGAGCTTCGGCGTTTAGGTATTTCTACATGATTCAAACTTCTTTTCGTCGGAGTGGTCAGTGTCGAATTTTACTGCTTCATCCAATGGTTGAGAGCTCACCTGTAGGGATAATAGATCAACGGTCGACATGAGTTTGTTTACTCCGGGACTCTGAGATATTGTGGCTTACCTTGTCCTTCCACTAAACATGATCGGATGGTTGAGAATTCAGTCGAAGTCCCTCCTTGATCTAACGGATGGTGGGATTTCATGACTTCGTGATCCTTCCTTGTCTCTAATGTTCGTCGAAGTGGCGAATTTCTTTTGTATGCTACTTGATCCAATGGTCCATATTGCTACTACTTCATATCTGATGGTTGATATTTAATCCTTCCCAAAATATGACTTCACCTCGATCTAATGATCCTGGATTGTCCCAAACTAAGAATGAACAACTCCTGTAACTCGATCCTTTACAAGGGATTCTTCTATGTAGGCTTTGGCTTCTGCATGATCTGATAGTCTAGGATTGTCCTGATAACTACATCAACATACATGATTTTCCTTCATTATTTTGGAGTTTACTGTGGGGATTTCAATCCTAATAGCACTTATGTAATTCACTCTCCCTTCTGATATTTCCTTCATCCTTTCCATGCTCTAATTCTGTGTGTGTATTCTTTATAGAATCTCCCCACTATCTCTCCTAAGCTTTAGGACCATAGGATCATTTTTTGATCCTATCGTGATCAATAGTGATCACGAATTTCTTCTGCCCCAAGGTGATCTTCCTCTTCCCCAAGGTGATCTTCCTTTTTATATGATTATTGTACATGTTTGACTCATGTTTCCATCAATGACATCACACAATAAATAATGCCAACATTTTCTTCTCAGGATAGCAGGCATATATTAAATAAGTTATAAAAAAAATCTTGACTATAGTTAAATTGAAGAAGTTATTTTATTTTGAATGGATATTTATGCAGGTGGAAGATTATCCACAATCAAGACCCGTAGAACAAAGGGCCAAGTCGTTGTTGGTCTCGTTAATGTTCCAGGCACAAAATCCTTCAACGCTATAGATACAAACATCCATGATGGAAGAGAACATTATGCAACATATCATGAGATATAAGAAATGTTCCATGATGATAAGTATCCGAATAAGGACAAGGACATTGAAGAATACATTAATATCAAACTTAGCGGGATGCATATTGTTGTAGCTTGCCCAAGCCTCTTCCCTTACAATGATGTTGCGAGATGGTGGTTCACGCACATAGAGAAAGAGACAGGGATGATAGTCAATGTTGGTGGTGCACCTATTATGTCTCTTAGAACAAAGGACCTTGGGATCCGATATAAACTCTTGAACCTATTGTTGCCTTGGATGAATCCTTCTAAGACAAATTCAGGATAGATCACAAGGACTTCGAGACACTGATAGAATATTAGTTCATGGATTAAGAATGACCAGTAAACCGAGGAGAATGGAATGTGCCTGCTCTCTACCTAAAATATCCCTATAGGATTTTGAACGCAATGATATGCAGACTCTATGGAGAAGAAACCAACACCCATTTTAGAATGGAATGGTTTCTGATGGCCTATACGATGGTCAAAATCGGGAAAGCATTCAATTGGGACAACATTTTATCATTCAACATATCAACTTGAGTTAGGGAAGCTTCAAGTATGAAAAACCAAGGGTTTTATATGACAACATATCTCCTAGATGTAGTCTGTGTAGCACACATATTTCCAACTTTTAATTGGGACTGGGATTCGAGCAAAGCCCTAATTCATGAATATTGCTCTCAGTTATGGGAAGTGAATTACAAGAACCATATTTATGATATATGTGATTATTTTATGGCCCCCTTACACAAAACCATTTTTTGGGTTCATCCTCACAGAATATCGCATGATGCCACTAAAGATTTAAAAGGGATATGGGATTGGTACATGACTAAATACTATACATATGTTAGGATTTATGGAGATACAGAACCACCTCATCTGCTGCCCAAGTATGTACCTGATAAATTTTTGGCTCGCGAAGTGGCGTATCAAACAATACAAAAAGGGGTTACAACGTATGTGTCAGAAAATAATAAGAGGTACTAGCCATTTTTCTGTATTCACATGGGAGAATGCCCTCTCCTAAACAAAAAGATAGGTAGAAAAGGAAGCAACATCCTTGCAAGAAATATGTCTATGCACTGAAGAAAAGAAGGGACATGACCCTCAAAATGTAGTGTACAATCACTTGAAAGTTGCAAATGGACATTGCAAACACCTCATTAGGCTAGATATGTTGAGGATATTTTTAGAGGAGCTGCATGTTTTGAAGAAGTATTAAACAGTCTCCCTAGTGACTTGGTCAGGGAACAGTTCAACAAATATGAAGATGCAAACATAGTTTTTAGAATAGAACAATTTAAAACATTGCTTCACCAAGGTGACGAGAAATGTGAAGTCATTGAACTGGCTAGGAAACAAAAGGATGCAAAATTGTCTAGGAAGGAAAACGAAGTTGAAGAGAGGTACCAACAACAGAAGAAGGTTGAACCTCAATAGAAAATGTTAGAGAATAGAAAAAACCAAGATATGGCCGAGAGAGACAAGGAAGGAAATGAAAAATTTGTTAAACCGCCTAGGGAAGAACATGAACAAATTAATACAAATATAACAACAAAGCCCTAACATCGGTATGGTTATAGTTCCCTTGGAAGAAGGCACTCCCTTGGAAGCCATACTAGGAAGTTTCTCACTCACGTCGCCTGAGTTAGGTGTTGAATGTGCAATTGTAGAGGTTGGAGAATATTACTATAGCCATAAGACTAAAGCTATTGAGAAAAGAACTGCCAAAAGGAAAATAGGAGGGGTAAGCACATATAGAGTTGAGAGAAACATCAAATGGAAAGCAAGCCCAAACCTAAAAGAGAATGTTATCCAAGCAGCATCGATCTTGAATGCTTTTGTTGGCACTAACTCTATGTTGGTTTATGAAATGGTTGACATACTAAATGTGGCTAAACTAAGAATAACAGAACAGGAAAATGCTATAGACACAGTAAAAATATTTGTCTCCAATGAATTTAGGGAAAAATCCACAGAAACGGAGTGTACTTATAGGGAATAAATGCAGAGACAGATCCAACTCCGAGAACAGGAATTGACTGCAAATTTTGAGAAAAGGATCGAGATGAATCAAAAGACACATCAATATGAGATAAAAAAAATCTCAGAATCAATCACGCTCAAGATGTAACTATACTTAAAGGTAAATAGTTAGAGATCAACAAATACAATGAAAAAAACAAATATCGAGTTAGGAAACTACAAGAAGATAATCAAATTCTAGAGAAGATTATGGAATAAAGTAAGACAAATATGGTAGCCATATAAATGATCAGAGAAGAGGCCATCAAAATGAATGAAGAACTTTGAGACTCGCAGAAGAAATTCTTCTTTACACTCAATCAAATACTAAAGGCCAAATCTGATCAAGTGAAATTGAGTATGCAGGTGAAAGATATGCAGGAAAATATCAAAAATCCCAAGAATCCAATAGTGGGGTCACAGAATGGTAGGATATTCATCAAAACTCTCCAAGACCCTGCCTACATATTTGGATAAGCAGAGAATCCAAGATATCTAACTATTGAATGCAGGTATGGAAACGATCATGGATATCAAGAACACCTAGGAGCAAATCAGTACAACAAGCAAAGAACTATGGGAGTCTTCCAACAGCCTTCTCACACAGTTTAGGATGGACCCCTTGAGGGATTTAGAAAAGGTGTCATCGATTCAAACAATGGTCGAAGATGTCGAAATCAAGAGAAATCTCAACGTTAGTTCCATTGAAGTAATCAACAAAATTAGCGCAAAAGTTATACAGGCAAGGTTAATACAACCCGGCAAGTTAATTTCGGCTAATTGGAGATTTCGTGCAACGTGTTGAGCAAAATTTGAAGAAGGAAATTATTATTCCAAATTGCAACAGTGAAACAGACCTAGAAATGACACAGCTATGCTGAGTGTATGATATACTTGAGGACTTAAAGACATGGTAAAGCTTAATAGACACAAAATTGCAACCACTAAGGCCCACCTAATTATCTCATTGTAACCGAATTTTGCCGAAAAATCATAGTCTTGTAATAATAGTAATATCTTAATAGAGAAAGAGAATGAAGTGTCTCTTCAGTCCTCTAATTGTTTGGAAGTTAAAAGAATACGAAAAGATCCTCTTTATATTCTATAAAATAGATGAATGTAAAGAAGACAAGATTTTTGTGCTTTTGAATTTAGAGAGTATTACTACTTTCGTATGAATAAAGAGCAAGAGGTATTTTGGAGACTGGTGATTCTGGTGAACTTAGTTGAGATTTTTCTTAATGACTTTACTACTTATCTGTGTCTTCTGAGTCTATTTGTTTGAACTATTTCTGCAGTTTTCTCTCAAGCATGGATTATTGTTTGTTTTCTTTATTAAATGAAGTCATAATGTTATTAAACCTGGGCGTATTTTTTTGTTAACTTTTTTAATTAAATTACAATTTTATTCATCACTCGAATGTATGAACTATTTATTGTTCGGATGATATCTTTCCTGATTGTTTTTAATCTTAATTATCTAGCTTCTGATTAGGATAGGTTTAGTTTAGTGTAGAACTACATCTTAGCTTAGTTTCAGTTAGCATCATTTTAGTTTAATTTTAGATATTTATTCATCTAAGAACCTTCAATTCTCATATTTATATTTAGTTAGTTAGTTAGTTAGATTGGTAACCATGCAAAAAATCTGGTTGGAAACACTACTCCAAACGAGAGTGGGCCTAATTGAGACCTTCCATCGGGCATTTTCCCTTACCTGCTTGAACAAATCATTCTATCCCATCAACAGGAAGGATGGTAGTTGCATAACCAACTACCCCAAAATAAATCCAGGTATGGGATATTAGACTAGGACAACTGAAACCATAAGCCCTAGGTACAATAGGGTACTAATTTCCATAGCCCCAAATTGACCCCATGAGTTCCTTCTGACAAAAGGAAGGGCATAAATCGAGAACATTCGGGAGAGAGATGTGCAAGAGAAGGCATGAAGGCAGACATAAAGATAGAGAGGTCAGGGGATGTAGAGGAGAAGGAGAACTCGAGGGAGTTCGGATCCTAGCGACAAGGGAATGACTATGTAAAAACAGAGTAAAGGAAAAAGAGCTTGAGCTATGGAATTTGGATGGAGAGTACAAAAAGTCTAACCTGAACAGAGAAGGATGTGAGTCTGATACTAGGAAGGTATCTGAAAAACCTCATTGAGGCCTGAGCTAGGTGGGTGTGGGGAAAACCTCTACCAAGAGTGGTGTGAAGGAGAGTGTCCTTCACAAATTGTTGAGAACCAGAGAGAGAAAGAGGTTCCTTTAGTGGTATATAGGCTTGGCATGGGGGTGGTTTGTTGTCGAAGTGACTGAGAACGCAAATCCTATGGTTGGGTGGAAAGGCGAACGCCCACAATCAGTTGGTTGATCACCAATTTTAACAGATAAGCCTTCTTATATCTTGTTGTTATAACCCTAATTTACACCAGACATGCTTACCTAGCATCAAGCCATCTCATTTGCCTTCTTTTCCAAGCTACTGAACATCTCTTCTTAAAAACATATTTTTTAAAGGCACACACTCGCTGACCCACTACAGCCCACGTGTACACTCTAGCTAACCCACTACAGCCTGCATGTACACGCTAATTGGCCCATTACAACCCGCGTGTACCTACAAAAGCACAAAATATGGAAAGTTGTTGACGGAACACACAGTTTTAGGTAAGTTAACTAAACCTTTCGACCATGCATGGCCAGTCACTCAACTAAATACCTAGCTCCTTCTAGCCTATAAAAGAAGGGTTAGGGGTCCCATTTGAGAGGAGGAAAAACATAGTAAAGAAACTCTACCCAAATTTGTATGCCCCTTTGCCCAAGATTCTGCAACCATTTTGTGATTTCAACAAAGAAGAGAAGCAAGTGTGTTACAAGTCGGTGCACAGTAAAAGAGGAGCCTAGGACCAGATTCGTGGAGCAGTGGTCGGCTTCATCATTGTAAGTTGCTTTAGTGAAGTTAATAATAAAGATGTACTTTTCCCATCCCACCATATGAGGTTTTCATTGTTTATTGTGTACATGTTGATTAAATCTCTAACCCATTAATCTGTAGATCAAATGCATGTGGAGTTCTTTGTTTGTCTTTTATGAATGCAAGTCAACCTTGGGAGGAGAGTTGCAGTCAAAGAGCGACCAAGCGTGAAGAGGGATCGATACCAAACGTCGGAAATAAGGTATGTTCACTTGATCTTCTTAACAGTGTATTTGCTTAAGAATAATGGGGATTAGGTCTGGGATGATGGTAAAAAGTAGGAATCTTTTGTGTTCTTCGCATGAATTATTGGCTTTTGACAGACGTCCTAGTGAATATTTGGGGGTTCTTCCTCAATAACCTATCTCGTTAGGCAGGAAGATTGTCCTTGTTGATGTTATAATGGTGCAAGGCCCATTAGATTTCAATATGCTTCTCAGGCGTGATTATGTATATGTTATGAACGTTGTGGTATCTACGCTCTTTCGGGTGATGCATTTCCCTCATAATGGAAGCATTGTCACTATTGACCAGCTAGCATCTGATAATCACCATCCTAATTCAACGTTAGTTCAGGCTTCCCCTTTATATGTTCCTAGTGTTCGTGTAGACTCCACCCCGCCATGGGTTAATTATGTGGTGTCTTATCCTCGACGTTCAATTGCTTCTGAGAAGGAACCGGTGCAATCATGTTTTCCTTCTCAAGACTTGGAATCAGCAATTGATCCATTGGTTTATCCAATGGGGGCATGGGAGCCCTTGCTTCCCCCTCTTGGTCCAAGTGGGCTTGATTATCCTTCTAAGTCTGATCTCGCTATTTGTAGATCCTCAAGCCCTCGTGCTTGTGATTCTTCAATGGTAGACTCTGCCAGTCCTAGCCAGAACCTCCATCTTCATATGGAGTATGGTCAGTTCACTTCACCCTTTGGGACTGTCGACCCTCATTTGCATGATTTCTTGGATTTTGAATTGCCTTCAGATGAGGTTCCTTGAATCCATGACTACGGTTTCTATACCGCGGGAGGACTTACACCGTGGTTTGTGTTTTCTTCCATTTTGAGAGACTTTCCAAGTTGACTATCAAAGAGACTCTTGGTATGAGCCTAGCAGCAGGCTCTACCTGAACCAGTTTCATACATGAGTCGTAGCCCCCAACGGGTCTTCTTTTAAGCCCTTTCCAGACCCTCTAAAAATGAAAAGATTGTTGAGTGATCTTGTTGACCTTCATGCTTGCTAAACTGAGATTTGAAGTCATGTCTGTCCAGCGGTAGTTTACCCCTTTTTCGGTCCAGACGGTCAACTGTACGAACAAAGGTATACTCTAGGAGCCTCGGTTCCCTAAAAGAGTACTCTCAGGTATAATTTTAACCCTTTTTCGGGCCTGAGGGACTAAATTTACGAAAAAGGAACCCCCATAAAGTCCATAGTTAAGCTCTTTTCAGACTCCCTAAAATTGAAAAGATCGTCGAGTGACCTTATTCTTTCACACTCGTTAAAATGGTCCAGAAGAACATTCTTGATGGAGTCCATAATTAAGCTTTTTTCAGACTCCTTAAAAATGAAAAATTGTCGAGTGACCTTGTCTTTATCACACTCGTTAAAATGGGTTTGAATAGACATCTGGTCGGTGCTAGTTTACTCCTTTTTCGAGCCGACTAGACTATCTTCGAAAAAGTACCCCAACGGAGTCTCCTTTTACGTTTTTTCAGACTCTCTAAATATGAAAAACCGCCAAACTTGCCTTCTCTGGGCTCGTTAAAGTTACATCAAAGGACATTACCATTGTGTGTTTTGTTAACCGTGTTTCCATACCTGCGTCTTTGGCATAATGTCAGCTCCATGTTGCTCTCAACTGAACCATCTGAAGCATGCCTTATACGCAAGCTCTGTAACACTTTGCCTCTGCGTCTTGACACCTTTGGCCCCTGGAGGATTTTTCTCGTGTCCTTTTCCTGGATATGTCTCTTTGCCCTGAGCATCCCTATGTTCCATGCGCTTGGAACTAGTATGTTTTGCGACATTCGATCCTCCTTTGTAATGTAGAACTCTTTTATTATTTTTCCAAAATTATTCTTTTATGTCAGCCCCTTTGCACTATGTCTCTTGCCCTCATGCCTGGCCATCCAGAAATTCCAATCAAGTCTTTGTTTGAAATCAATGAAGCCTTTAGTGTGATCATCAAGATCCTCTAGTCCATGCCCAATGAGTCGTCGAAGACCTCTGGGTAGTGAATTTGTACACTCATATTACACTCCTACCCGAGTTTGGAAGATTTTGAAGTTGTTGCTTGAGCTCTAAAGGCCTCATTTCCAGCCATCAGGCCTTATCAGCTTCTAGAAAATGGATACTATACATGTATATCTTCTTGATTTCAAGATGTAGATCCATTGTGTATTTCTCACGGATACACTTTATATAGATATATGACATGGATCTGCAGTGTATTTGATTGGCAACCATGATTTTATTTCATCCCGAGCACGGGTATGCACGCCTCAGTGAGACAATTGTTATTTTGCAGATGGCACCTCCTGAATTCTGGTCCCTAGGCTCACAGGTTTGGTACGTTGATAAAGATTGATAATGTATTTTGGCCATCAGATGCTCTTTTGACCTCACACATTAAGGGGCATCTATTATAACCCTAATTTGCACCAGACATGCTTACCTGGCATCAAGCCATCTCATTTGCCTTCTTTGCCAAGCCACTATTGAACATCTCTTCTTAAAAACACCTTTTTTAAAGGCACATGCTAGCTGACCCACTACAACCCGCGTGTACACTCTAGTTGCCCCACTACATCCCGCGTGTACACGCTAACTAGCCCATTACATCCCGCATGTACCTACAAAAGCACGAAAAATGGAAAGTTGTTGATGGAACACACAGTTTTGGGTAAGTTAACTAAACCTTTTGACCATGCATGGCCAATCACTCAACTAAATACCTATCTCCTTCTAGCCTATAAAAGAAGGTTTAGGGGTCCCATTTGAGAGGAGGAAAAACATAGTAAAGAAACTCTACCCGAATTCGTATGCCCCTTTGCCAAAGATTCTGCAACCATTTTGTGATTTCAACGAAGAAGAGAAGCAAGTGTGTTAGCAGTTGGTGCACAGTAAAAGAGGAGCCCAGGACTAGATCGTGGAGTAGTGGTCGGCTTCATCATTGTAAGTTGCTTTAGTGAAGTTAATAATAAAGAAGTACTTTTCCCGTCCCACCATATGAGGTTTTCGTTGTTTATTGCGTACATGTTGATTAAATCTCTAACCCATTAATCTGTAGATCAAATGCATGTGGAGTTCTTTGTTTGTCTTTTATGAATGCAGGTCAGCCTTGGGAGGAGAGTTGCAGTCAAAGAGCGACCAAGCATGAAGAGGGATCGATACCAAACGTCATAAATAAGGTATGTTCACTTGATCTTCTTAACTATGTATTTGCTTAAGAATAATGGGGATTAGGTCTGGGATGATGGTAAAAAGTAGAAATCTTTAGGTCTTTTCTGCATGCATGATAAAACCCTAAGTGCTAGTCCATAGGGGGATTTCCCTCTCACAACACTTGTGTATGGATTATAAAGAGGGGTTGGTGCTTGTAATTGTATACTTGGGGATGCAAGCTTGTTTAATTAGTAGATTGGTTGTTTCTTTGCATGTCTGTGTATTTGAGCAACAACGAAATTGTATGAATAATTTCAACTTGTGAATGCTTTCATGGTTAGATATGCTTACTTAACTAAAATGAATCCTTATAGTATATGCAAGCCCTTGGGCAATAAAATGTGTATTTGGGATGCTTAAGCAACTAACAGATTTTTATGGGTTAACTATGATTGCCTTCCCTGTCTTATGTTCGACCCATGTAGCCCAGTGAGCATATTTAACACTGATTGTATCCCTGCGAGAATTCCAAGCCCTATAATGGTCATAAGGTACCATGACATAGATTTCAAGATGCCTCCATACTTGAAGGAAGTCTCTATATAATCAAATGGCCTTCAGCCCTATGTCAGTCCTTGTAATGATACAAAAAGGTTTGTAGGATGCAACATCCCCTCCAAGCAATAAAGGGAAACGCCTTAGAGGTTTCTAAAGTAAGGATAGAGCCAAGAAGGTCAGGCAGACCTTGGAAATAAATTAGAATAAATTTTGAAATGGTGAAGTCCTTAATTGGAATGGCATCCTTAGAACAACCCTTTTTGAACCAGAACAAATCGTAGTCTTCAATATGACACAATCAGATCATGGCCCTTCATCGAAGTAGGTTATAATGCCTGGACAGGATGTAATCCAAGTCAACAAGGACCGTTGATTTATTAGAGGTTGGCTATAGTGGAAACTTTGGATCGTTAGATCCATTATAGTGGTTATTGTCGGGGTCAGATAACATAGAATACCAAGAGTCATTGCAGCAGTCGAACTTGTTGTGGAAATTTGATCTCAGCCATAGATTATAAGGGATGAGTGTCATCAGATTCCAAAGTTCGAAATAGCCTTGGAATATGAAATGGAGGAACTCTGATAGAGGTAACTTCAAGAGCCAATGAGGACCATTGATCAGTGCAAGGGAAAGATCTAACCTCAGCCGTCGATTTGTTGCAAGTTCCTCATGTTCGCATGGTAAGTAAGGAAAATGGGAGAGTGACGTCGCAACTGTGTGCAGTTCTAGCATGGATTCCTGCACACTACTGGGAATAACACGTGTCGATACCTAATTCGTCAAAGGGTCAAGGATGGGCCCCTGTTTCGGCTCAAGCCTTTAGAAGGTCGCCTAAATCATCGATTGTTGGATTTGCAAATTGATAGATCTCAACCATTCATCGGAGAGGGTTGTTCGGAGTAAGTTGTAGTCTCGGAGGAAATGCACTTCAAAGGAGAAACTCCGAAAGGAGATCTGGATCATTGATTTATCGTCAACAAAGAAACTACGAAAGGAGATATGGACCGTTGATCTACCGTGAACGGAGAAAATCTGAAAGGAGATCCAGACCATTGATCTATCATGGTCATAGGAACTCTGAAAAGAGATCTAGACCATTAATCTCCTACCAAATTCTTAAGAGGGTGACATGGATGGTGCCACATGTAAAGTAAAGATCATGCCATGTGTCAATTAAGGATTGTGCCATGTGTGATGACTTGGCACCTATAGGAAAGAATCTGTGGGAAAATGAATGACATGTGTCAGGTGGTGATGGTGCCACATGTCCATTAGAAATTATGATACGTGTCAGGTGGCAAACCTTTTAGAAGTTGACCTTTTCAAAATTAACTCTAAAGCATTCGAAGTACAACTTTGATGGTTTTAGAGTATAACTCATGGCATTGAAGATGTATCATGTGGTGGTTGGTCCACGTGTCGTATAGGTGTTGTGCCACATGTCAAGGTGAAATGGGGTTTTCAGACAGAACTCTATGTTGAATGGTGTATTCCACGTGGCCGACAGTGGTAGGGCCATGTGTTATGACAGGCGACAGTTAGAGTATCATATGGGATGACATGTGTCAACAATTGATTAGTCATTGGGACAATGGTAGGCCCAGTTGGGAAAAGGATCCTTTGGGTCATTAACTTATATGTCAGTCATCGACTGTGGAATGATGATTACATCTCCATTGTCTATCAAAGTGGAACTGTCGGAGTGGTTTGAGTCTCCAGAGCTAGTGCACACTGAGGGAAGGACTCTGAGAATGAATAAGGGTCATCAATTAGGGAAAGGCAAGATTTAATCTCAGCCATAGGTCTTTGCAGGCCCCACTTGTTTCCCTGGCATGAGACAGAGAAGGAGGAGTTAACCATCGAGCTAATAGAGACTTTGAAATAATTAGATTCATCGATTACTCAACTCCAAGGACTTTTAGATCTACTGGAGTGAGCAGTCGATTCGAAGGGATCGATGGGCTAGGTGGCATGCACCATGTCAATGCTACCTCAAATTTTATGAGTGACAGAGATCCGCGTGTATGCCACATGGAAATGAGGTGGACCTTGGCCAATGAAAACCTGAAAAACTTCAGAAGGCATAACCTTTGATCCAGAGCTTGGTTTTGAGCACGATGAAAGTCGTTGGAAATCTCTTGGTGAGCATAAGACAATGGAGCCCTCAAGAAGAGGTTTTGAGATGACTAAGGAAAAGGAAAATTTTATTACTCCATCCCTTAAAAGGGTACCTAGGGGTTGGGTGTGTTACATTCTGCATCTAGGGTGTTTATCTCAACCAGTGCAAATTTATGATTGGATAAATTGCTCCAAGCTTGCATCTATTCCCGTGCATCGATCACATACCTCATTTTCCAGTACCTACTTGAGTTCACCATGTGAAAATGGTATCCTTTTAAGGGTCAAGAACTATGTTCATCGTCAGACGGGACCATTCTGGCACTACGATATGATCCATGGAAAATTTGAAAGGGCATTTTCTCAATGGTATGATAATATGATCACGGCCATCAATTAGATTCTACAAATCCCATAGTCATTGTTGAATTTGAATGCGGAAAATAATTTCTTTGGTATGAACATGGATAACACTTTTATGTGACTGAGGGGGGCTAACACTAATAAGTTTAATACTAGGCATGTCTTGTTCACTAAAGCCACATTTGACAAGGAAGTTTATTCCTGGCCAGGGGTCAAGAAATTAAGTACTACCATGGGAATGAAATATATCCTCCAATGAATTTTAACTACGGTCTTGTAGACAAAGCAGTCTGTACCAAAATTGGAGGCTCCAAAAAAAGAAATAGAATAATGGTTCACTCAGATTATGATTATGAGCCATAGATGCAATCAAGCTAGTCCTCATAGAAAATTCCATTGCTAGCTCTATTGATGCAACCCATTTTAGGTATTGCTCAGTACTTCAGGAAGGACCTCAAAGAATACTTGGGCTAGGTGTTTGAATTTTTGCAGGGGGCATGATCCGGGTGGATATTGGTGGCCACCCACCTATTCCAACTTGCTCCTCTTGACAATTTTTAGTTCAACACATTCTTCTGTACTTCTTTGTAATTGTGGGTTCTACACTTTTGAGGTTGTCTGAATCCCTACACATCTTCCATATGGATATTGGTGGCCTCCCACCTAATCCAACTGGCTTATTTTGGAAGTTTTCATGTCAGTACATCTTTTTGTACTTTCAGGGCCATTTTGGGGCCCTAAACAGTGTTTTTTTGGCTTGCCACAGTTAAACTGCAAACTAAGTCAGAGTTTGATGGCATAATGTGTATTTCTCGAAAATACCTTTCCACTGGGATATCACGCGCCTAAAACGGAGGTCGTATGCAAAAGTTACGACCCCGAGAAGTTGAGGTACCAACTTACCCATCGGGGCCCACGTAGCTTTTTGTGTTTCATCTCCTAGGGTTAGGTTTTTGGATGTCTAGGGTTTTTGTGTTCAAGAGTAATTTTAAAAAGGCCTCTGGAGCCTCATTGTAATCATTCTGCTCAAATGGATGTGCGTAGCAACCACATCTCTTCTCAGAGATAGCTACCACCATTCAAGCAAGTTGTTTTCAGTTCTGTAGTTTTACAGTTTCAACCTATTTTATTTATTAAATAGAATTTATTGTTCACTGGATATCTGTTGTTGATCTCAGTATCTCTATGTTCTTGTATTCAGTCTTTTATTCTTTTTGTTCCACTCATAAATCCATATAAGTGGTATCAGAGCAGTCTTCTCTTCATTTATTTTTCTTCATGCATGTCCCCGACAAGATCTGGGTACAAGAAGTTGGGACTCAAACCAGTCGAGCCTTTGCAAGATCGGCCACGCCGTGCCCAAAAACAACCCATGGGGGACGAGAAGAAAGATGATGGATCGGGATATCCTTTTAAAATGTTGCTCGAGGAAGCCCTTGCATGACAAAGGAATGAAATGATGGACAATTTTGCACAGATCCTTTGATGGTTGTCCATAGGAGACGCATCTTCATCAAGTGGCCATGCAACCCCCTTCAAGGTACAAGTAAATTTTGGTATTCCATTATTTGAAGGACTGATAGATATGGATGTTGTAGATAAATGGTTGAATCCGCTCGAAGGGTATTTTTTGGTCCACAATTTCTCCGACAGGGAAAAGATTACTTTTACACTCCTCAAGGTTGTCCCCATCTTAAGAACTAGTGGGATACTTACTTTGAGAAAAGAACCATAGAGGAATTTGCAATATTTGTGGTCAATCACACATGGGATTCCTTCAGGGATGTCATTAAAGAAAATCACTATTTGCAATATTTGTGGTCAATCACACATGGGATTCCTTCAGGGATTTCATTAAAGAAAATCACTACCCTGTTGTAAGCTACAAGGACCAGTACACAATATGGACCACGTTGCATCGGGAAAGGGACGAGACAGTACCATATTTCACCAATATTTTCAATACCCTACGCACCAAATTGGGTATCAAAGACTCTGAATGACATCTGGTGCTCAAATACCGTGGTTGTCTGCATAGATGCATTCAAATAGAAATGGAGTTTTTGGACATCGCATCATTGGGTGTGGCTTATAGCTATGATGTCAAGATCGAGAAGAAATTTAAGCAAAAGAGGCGAGAGTTTGGATCTGCAAACTCCTCATAGCCAAAGCAGGGCAAAGGCAGCCCCAACCCCCAAAATAGGGGACATAGCAAATATGGTCGCTCTCAGGACAACCAGTCCAAGATGCAACCCAAGAAGGGTCATGATAAGTCAAACAAAGACACTGGAAAATGGTGTGGATAGCATAAAATCCCTTGGAAAAACATCAAAGAATGTCTCTCCAAGCATTCATTGGTGGTCGAGTTGAAAGCTTCTAAGTCAAAGACAGATTCTGACTCCAAATCAAATCCAAAAATTGGGAAGCATATCATCGATGTCAAACCCAATGACATTGTCACTACCACCAAAGTCCAACCAAGCTAACTAGAAGAGCCAGAGGAAGGGTAACGCCTCTTTCACTCACAGATGTGGGTAAAGGGGACTCCGCTGCATTTAATTATCGATAGTGATAGTCAAAAGAACCTTATTTCAGCAGAGGTCGTCAAGCAGTTGGACCTGTCGATAACACCGCACCCACAACCCTACACCATTGGGTGGCTTCGCCAAGGACAAGATCTCTGCGTCAGCAACCATTGTTGTCTGCCCTACAACATCAAGCCCTTCAAAGACGAGGTATTGTGTGATATTTCTCCCCTTGAAGTTTGTGATGTTATTTTAGGCTAGCCATATGTGTGGAAGAGACATCTTGTGTATGAGTCTATACCCCGCAGTGTTATTATTACTTTGGGTAGACAATTGTACAGGATATCAAATGTAGCGTCGCCTACCATTATTTCTTTAATCTCTGCTAAGAAATGCAGTAAGGTCATTTCATAGATCAGGAAGTTCGTCTTCTTTGTGATCTATGCTCGTAGTAAGAAAAAGGTCACTGCCACATTCATGACCTCTACAAAGAGCCTCTCTTTGCAGCAGAAGCAAGTGGACAGGATCGTGGAAGAGTACATAGACGTATTCTCCTCACCCACCAGGGTACCAACACACTGCTAAGTCAAGCATCCAATTGATCTAATCCTCGATGCATCGCTACCTAATGGACAAGTCTATCATCTCTCGTTGATGGAAAATGATGAAATCAGGTGCCGGATCCAAGAGTTGCTTCAAAGGGGGCACATTTGACCCAGCTCCTCCGCTTGTAGTATCCCGATTGTGTTGGTGTAGAAGAAAGATGGGACCTGTCAGCTTTGCATTGATTACAAAGAATTAAACAAAATCATAGTCAGGAATCAGTACCCAATTCCCCTAATTGATGACCTTCTTGACCAACTCAAGTGGGGAAATTTCTTCAGCAAGATTGACCTAAAGTATGGCTACCACCAGGTTCCCATCAAACCAATTGATGCATGAAAGATAACTTTCAAATCTAAATAAGGTCTCTTCGAATGTTTGGTCATGCCCTTTGGCTTAACAAATGCACCAACAAATTTCATGAGATTGATGGATGATGTATTGAGACCCTTCATGAACTCTTTTGTGGTGGTATATTTGGATGACATCCTCATCTTCAGTAGAACTTTAGAGGAGCACATGCAACATATATAACAGGTTTTTGGCACTCTACAGCAGCAAAAGCTATATGCCAACTTGGAAAAATTACCTTTTGGCATGAACATGGTCAAATACTTGGGCTACATTGTTGATGAGCATGGGGTACATGTGGATCCAACTAAGATCCAAGTCATTTGTGACTGGCCAGCCCCGACCACACTAACCAAGCTTCAGAGCTTCTTGGGACTTGCCAACTTCTACCAAAGGTTTGTGTTCGGATTCTCCCATATTGCATGGGCCCTCAACCAAGTAACCAAGGGTGGAGGAAAGGTAAATTTCACATGGGGGTAGGAAAAAAAAACAAGCATTTGATGATTTGAAGCATCGTTTGTGCTCAACTCAAGTACTCTCCTTACTTGATATGCAACAATCGTTTGAGATTGAGATTGATGCCTCCAACTATGTTGAAGGCGCAATTCTCACTCAGCATGGTCATCCAATAGCATACCATAGTGAGATACTCTCAGATATTGTCCGAAAATACCCCACCTATGACAAATAAATGTATTTCATTGTGCAATCCTGTCATCAATGGAAACATTACATTCTAGGAAAGGAGACAATCATCGGCACTGGTCACAAGCCTCTGCAGTTCATACAGACACATGGGAAGTTGCAAAACGACTGCCATCAAAAGTGGTCCACATACCTACAATAGTTCCATCTCAACATCAAGTGTAAAAATCGTGTCAATGACTGCCTCGGTCGCCCTCCCGTTGCTTCACTCACCACAGTGATCCATTCCTATGGGCATGAGGCATCTGAGTGGCCCCAACTTTATCTATGTGATCCTGAATTCGCCACCACCTATCAGCTCTTGGGTATAGGAGTGAATGTCACCAATTTTCACATCTAGGATGGACTGTTATGCCATCTGGGACACCTCTGTGTTCCCACAAGAAAGTGTGAAAAGCTGACTTGGGAGGCTCACTACAGTCGGGTGGCATGACATTTTGGCATGGAGAAAATTGTGGTCGTTCTATAGAAACATTTTTATTGGCCAAAACTTCGACAAGACGTCAGCAAGTATATCAAATCTTGCACTACATGTAACATTGCCAAGCCATCCATCAAGAAGCAAGTCTTATACACCCCTCTTCCTACTCCCGAGAGGCCTTGGTAACCCATCTCGATGGATTACATGTCTGGCCTTCCATCCACCAAGCATGACAATGATTGTGCATTTGTGGCGGTTGATCGGTTTTCGAAGATGGCCATTATCACAGCCTACAAGAAGAGCATCACAGTGGAAGATACTACCAAGCTCTTCTTCGAATGGGTGTGGATCCATTTTGGGATACCACAGACCATCACCTCAGATCGGGATAGCAGGTTCCTCAACACATTTTGGTCAAGTCTCTGGTCACTGTTGGGCACCAAGCTCACTAAATCCACTGCTTTCCACCCCCAAATTGATGGCAAGACATAGGTCATCAATCATATGATTATGCACATCTTGTGCATGTAAAACTCTAAGCATTTGTGAACATGGGATGAGAGTCTTCCCTATGTTCAACACATCTACAACGGGGATACCCATAACTCCACTGGCCATAGCCCATTTCAGGTGGGGCTGGGATTCCAACCCTTCGGTCCCATTGATGTTTCACTACCTCTTGCAACCACACAAGAAAAATCTTCCCATGTTCAATCTGAGGTCGACAAAGCCACCAGTATCATTGAGCGGATTCAATACATCCTCCAACAGGTCCATGAGATTTTGCAGAAAGCCAATGCTAAGTACAAATAGCACTATGATCAACACTAGGTACCGCACCAGTTTCAAGTGGGAGACAAGGTTTGGTTACATTTGTAGAAAGAGTGCCTTGCAGGGCCCTATCGGAAGCTCTGCCCACTTCGTTATGGGCCTTACACTATCACCAAGGTTGTGGGTAGCGATGATTTTGAGCTCAACACTCCACCCTTCCTTGGATTGCATCCAATGTTCAATGTGGACCTCCTTCGACCATATTTTCCACCATTATTGGACACCTCAGAGATTGCAGAATAGTTGACACCAACAGAGCTCAACCCTGACTGCATGGAACATGCATCCAATGATGAGATAGTGGACACACATGTCAAGGGCACTCGCCAGCAAACAATCAAGCTTTATCCAATTGTCAAGGTAGGGTAGCTCCTACACCAAGGCAAGTGGCTCGCCCGGGCCCAAATTCAACAGAAGTTGTCTCACCTGAAGGGGGCACTCAATGCAATGGATACAATTCCTTCCTAAGGGTGGAAGACTGATCTAGGTGGATATTGGTGGCCACCCACCTATTCCAAATGGCTCCTCCTGATAGTTTTTAGGTCAACACGTTCTTCTGTACTTCTTTGTAATTGTGGGTACTACACTTCTAGGGTTGTCTACATCCCTACACATCTTCTAAGTGAATATTGGTAGCCACCCACTTAATTCAACTGGCTTATTTTGAAATTTTTCATGTCAGTACATCTTTATGTACTTTCGAGGTTGTTTTGGGGCCCTAAACAATGTTTTTTTTTTATTGCCACAATAAAATTGTATACTAAGTCAAAATTTGATGGCATAATGCGTAGTTCTTGAAAATTCCTTTCCAATGGGCTATCACGCGCCTAAAATGGAGGTCGTATGCAAAATTTACCACCCCGGGAAGTTGAGGTACCAACTTACCCATCGGGGCCCACATAACTTTTGGTGTTTCATCTCCTAGGCTTAGGTTTTTGGATGTCTATGGTTTTGGCATAAATGAGTAATGTTAAAAAGGCCTCTGGAGCCTCATTGTAATCATTCTGCTCAGACGGACGCGCGTAGCAGCCACGTCTCTTCTCAGAGATAGCTACCATCGTTCGAACAAGTTGTTTTTAGTTCTACGGTTTTACATTTTCAACCTATTTTATTTATTCAATAGAATTTATTTCTCATTGGATATATGTTGTTGATCTCAGTATCTCTGTGTTATTGTATTCAGTATCTTATTCTTTTTGTTCCACTCATAAATCTAGATCAGGGCACACCCAAAAGACAAAGAGTGTTTAATCCATTGATCCATTTCCCCTGAAAATTCCAGGCCCATCTCACCAGTCATAATCTGTAACTAAGCCATTTAATGTTCCCAATGAAACATCCTAGCCCACGAAGATGGCAAATACATTTTTATAGAATCTTGCAAATTTTGAGGCCAAGAATGGGTTGGGTTGAGTTGAAGACACATTGTAGGATATGAAGCACTTGAGAGGCTCGAAGCCCAAATCCTAGTGATCATCATCTAGAAAGACCTGTCGAATTATATTCTAGATGATTCAAAAGTCCTAGTAAGGAATGAAGAAGCAACAAAATCCCCTTTTGATGTAGGTGGGCAAGCACGACACACCTCGACAACTTTTGTATCCCATGAGGTGGTGGAAATTACACAAGTTGGCCAAAGCATAGAGTAAGAGGATATAAAAAGACTTGGAAGAAGGTGATAGAAGAAGTGGCGGTGAGCCACCACCTCAACCCTGGGGACCAGGAGAGTTTGTATTATACCAAGGTGAGTAGAAAGATGTATATATGGATGAGGAAGAAGAGGAGGTGATGCAAGAGACTATTTCCAACAACAATACTCCTCCCTTGTCACCATTATATAGCTTATCTAGCGTGACACAACTTGAGAAACTTGTCGAACAATGTTGCACATTTTCCAAGATCACATGGATGTGATCCTATTTTTTATATAATCTATTCAAAAGGCTATTATAAAGGTTTATCAATCTACAAAGAAGCATGCAGAGGTGGAATTCCAAATTCCCTCTCACTCTAATACTTCTAATGCAAGTGGGAAACCACTTAATTGGTTGCCACCAGTAGGGCAACTCACACCAACCACAAAATTGCATTAGTGGTCTACGTTGAGTTTGATGAGGATGATGCAAATGGCCTGTAATGAGATGGAGCAATGACTTCCCTAAGTGGAGCATGGGAATCCGTGATAGGAAAAGCATGAATAAAGTCATTAAAAACAACAACAACAATTGACATTGTCCCAAACGTAATGTTGATTTGTCCAATTGTGATTACAACTATTTGCTTAAAATCGACCTTCAAGACCACGCCGATTCACTAGAATCTATTCTCTCTTTTAAGGATGCAACAACCAAACTAATGGGAATCAATTCAAAAGACTACATTTATTGTCTTTTGGGCCCGACTCCATCAAAGAAATATTTTCCAAAGTTGAATGCAAGTACCACTTCAAACTTTTAGTGAAGATGTAAACATTTAAAGGCATAAAGCACTTGAAGGTCATCATCATGAGATCAAAACATTTATATTTTGAAGTTGGTAACAAGTTGATACTTCATGAAATTAGCAAGTTCCAACAAGCGTAGATGGATGTGATTTTTTTAATACCTTCCATTTTTGTAATCCTTTATTTCAATTCTTTCATGCCTAGACATATGCAACTTTTATGCATACAAACATTCCATTTCAAATTACTATGTATGCGATATTTAAATTTTGTTTTCCCCTTGTATACAATGTCTTAATTTTACTACCTTGCAATTTGCTTTTCACACATACACACATATATTTTCAGGCTTGACGATCACTATAATATTTTCAAACTTGTGTAAATCATTTTGCATTCCATACCTTCCAATAAATTTTAATACCTTACAATTTGCTTTTCACACATACACACATATATTTTCAGGCTTGATGATCACTATAATATTTTCAAACTTGTGTAAATCATTTTGCATTCCATACCTTCCAATAAATACTTCTTATAACATCATAATTTTTCATGCTCCGTTTTTTATTTAGCTTACTAAAGAACTTCATATCTAATTCAATACTGGACTTATCCTTCACTTTCCATACATTCTTCATATCTAATTCAATATTGGACTTATCCTTCACTTTCCATACATTCCCTTTATTGCATTTATCTACCTACACTACTAGTTTTTTTATCTTATTATCAAATTTTTTTTCTTATAATAAATCGTTTCAAGTTCCAACCTTCATACTTTAATTTCATATATAATTGTTAATTAATAAAATACTTAAAAATACACATAACATTAACATTCATAAAATTAACATGTTTTTAATACTTCTATATTATTCTTTAATTATGTGATTATTTGTCATTTTGTGATTCTTATGACATCACTTATTTTCCTTCCCTGTTGTTCTTTACTCTTAATGTTTTCTTATCCATACATTATGACAATTCAAGACAACAATTTTTAAAACACTTCATATATTATACACTTTTGGATATTTGCTTCCCTTTACCTACCATTATTTTAATTATTTTTTTTTTTCTATACTATTTATCACTTATTTTCCATGCCTATTGTTCTTTACTCTTAATGTTTTCTTATCCATACATTATGACCATTTTTAATGTTTTCTTATCCATACATTATGACCATTCTTAATGTTTTCTTATCCATACATTATTTTCCCTGCCTATTGTTCTTTACTCTTAATGTTTTCTTATCCATACATTATGACCATTCTTAATGTTTTCTTATCCATACATTATGACCATTCTTAATGTTTTCTTATCCATACATTATGACCACCATTCTTAATGTTTTCTTATCCATACATTATTTTCCCTGCCTATTGTTCTTTACTCTTAATGTTTTCTTATCCATACATTATGACCATTCTTAATGTTTTCTTATCCATACATTATGACCATTCAAGACAACAATTTTTAGAACACTTCATATATTATACATTTTTGGATATTTGCTTCCTTTACGTACAATTATTTTAGTTCATTTATTTTTGCCTATTGTTTTTACTTATTTATTATCAAATGGTTTACGAATCAATATTACTACTTTAAGTTTATATATCATTTTAAACTAATATTATATATATATAATAATGTGTGCTACACATTTTAGACATTTCGCATTAAGAATGAATTTAATTAAACATTTTAAGTAATTTTACTAAATATATGTATTCCTTTATTTAGTGTTTTGTTTATCGTTGATGCTATTATAAGGAACATATAACCATTATTTCTATTTGTGTACTATATAACATTCCTATTATTATCTTTGTTGCATCTAGGTGCATTCACCTCTTCTCAACTACTACTACATATGCCTCTTCCCAACAAAAAAGAGTGTGCTTGTAATTATTGTGCAGCAAATAAAGATCACATAAATGCACACAAGTGTCATCGATATCAGAGAAATAAAGATGTCATCAACAACCAAAGGAGAGAATGTTGGCATGCCACTCCAAATGCCCAAGCACACCCATCTACTTCTACAAACCATGTTTTTTCATAACAAAACTATGAAATATTGTTGGCCTCTAACTCGAGCGAAGCTAGCACTTCACATGTTCATATCAATTGTCTTTCATCATCAAACCACCATCCACTTTGCAAACAAAATCTCACACAAACAATCAAAGTAGCATATGTCAACCGTCCTCAATGGCTCATTATTTCGGCAATAATAACATATCGCAAGCACACCTCCAATTCCATGCAAGTCTAGATAAACTCCCATCCATCCATGTATGCTCAATCTATAAAATATCATATATTGGGTTTCAATTATGCTTGTTTAATGGAAACCATACTTGTTTAGATGCATTTCAAAAAAAAAAGTGGGTGTCGCAACTCCCTTCAGAACAACATGGATCCTAGTGAACAACCTCATGTCTTGGCAATGCTTACACAAGTTGAAGAAATTCTCATAACACATGTCAACCTCGTATTGCAAGTAACCCATGCGCATGGTGGAAAATACAAATACTACGACCATACAATAAGCTTTCCCCAATAAATTTCTTCAATCGTCAACTACTTGCCTCATCATGTATAGGACGTGGACATTTTGATTGTCACACGCAAGAGCTTTGACCAACACTCTTATGATTGCATTGCCAGTAGATCCCATGTTATTGTTTCCTTGGAGTAAAAGTTAGCAAATGACCCATATTATAAGGATGTCCACCTTTACCAAACCACACTTGGGGCTTTGCCAACTTCCCATACTGATGTTTACCCTTTGCTTCACCATTCACACTGTCCCACTACAGATGCCCCTCACAACTTTCTAGATGTGGAACACACCCAAACTACTTGTGTAGACCCAAATGACCACCAATATTTTGTAGCCACTATATAGAATGCACATACAGAGCTCCAAGAAATAAGAAGATACTTGCACTTGCCATATTCCCAAAAAATAAATTCAATTGAATGGCCACCTATTGGGTTGACACTAATCAATGAATACAACATAGAGGGATTGTTCGTTATGGCCTTCCCCGCATTGTTCCCCATGGGAATTGCCATGTTTAGGCAACCACAATTTAAATCAATGGGCATGTAGGACTATGCAATGCACCTATTAAGATATCACAACAACAAATTTGGCAGACACCCAACATTCTACTACTACTTGTATAATCTCATGATGCACCACCACAATCAAGCAACAACTTTTGTCTTTATCAAGAAAAACAATGAAGACAACTTCCCCACAATAATCGATAATATTAAAATCCACTTGGAACACTCTCCTAGTGATAATCTTGCAAAACAACTAATACACTTTGTGGCATCTCTCTGTGGAACAAGATATTTTTAGCACAAGTCTAGAAATGAACTAACATATACGATTTCATAGCTAGGTTTCCCAACATTTTTATTTACATTGAGTGTAACCGACACTAAATGGATTGAACTACATGCAATCATGCTTGGTATCCCACCCACTAATGTAAGCAAGCAACAACATTGGTGAAATCAAAATATCATCTCCAATCCATGCCTAACATCTCTATACATCCACCATAGGTTCATAGCCTTCCATGATAAGGTCTTGGAGAAACACTTCCATGTAAAAGAATATTGGTATAGGTCTATTCTCTAACCCTTCTACCAACATAATTTATATAGCAAATTTTATGTAAGACAACATCTTCTAACAATACTTGCATTGGC
>ML785043.1:7799-25655 GCA_009831015.1 Picea engelmannii | reverse complement strand
ATTAGGGTTTTGGTATCTACGGAATACCTAAAAACATTGTATATATATTGTATGGTGAATGGTGAAATTAATACAATGAAGTGTTGAAAGGTTTTCTCCCGGTTAAGGGTTTCCGGTATAAATCTCTGTGTACTATGTGTATGGGCCATTGATTAATTTTTGTTTTGCTTAAGAATCTATATGCATTTCTTTACTTCACAGGTTTAAAACTTACAATAATTCCTTCAAAAACTATTGTTATTGCTTGCTCTGAATAGTGTCATAGCCTTTAACATCCAAGCCTCTACAATCTATTCCACCCTTCGCATTTCTATAAAGCATTTCCTCTCGTTAGAAGAAAACTTTCTTTCAAGCATCTAAAAAGACCTTAAGCATATTCGGTACATTCTTATTGATGAAATGAGCTTCATAGGGCCAACACTTTTCAATTTCATCAATGAGAATCTTCGAGAAGCATTCCCTATACATAAAAACACCCCTTTTGGGGGTTGCTCTATTATTCTTGTTGAAGACCTTGATCAATTGCCACTTGTCAAAGACATTCCACTAATATGCAGGTCCATCCCATGGATCCATACTCTACGGTAGCTTTAAAACAGTGATCCCTCTACAAACTATATTTCGTCAGCAAGGGGATGACCCATCACAAGTCACCTTCAGGAACATCCTTCACAGCATCACAAATGCATAACCTTCTTTGGAGGATTGTAACATTCTCATGCGAAGGACAAAATCCTTCCTTTCTCAAGATGATTTGTGTACTTTCCATACTTCAATGCACTTATTTGCAACCAACAAATTGGCCACCTAACATAATTAACAAATTCTAAAGTTTTTAAACATTCCAATACCACTCTCAAATGTCAAGCAAAGCAACAACCATGTTCTCTCTACATTTGAAGATGAACAATTGGATCCAAAAGTCTTGCTCTGCTCTGGCCAAAAAGTGAGGTTAACATCTAAATTATGGCTTACAATTGGCCTTGTTAATGGATCACTATTGTAATCCCAAATTTATTTCATGTCATTAATCTTATTTCCTCCTTTATTTCTCATGAGTATTTATTATATATTAAAAACAGCTGAAACTAATTAATTGTGAGAAAAGAGTACAAAAAGATAGAAATGGATGAAGGAGGGCAAAACAAATTGTAAGAGGAATGTTAACGCTTTGAGAGACATTCTGCAATTGATTATCTTTCATTTCATACTAAGTTTTCTAAGGGATGAATAGTTTTTTTGTCAACGGGGATTTCTTTAAAAGTGTCAAGGAAAGGAAGAGTGAGCCTAGTTTGATCTTCTTCTTTAAGGTTATTTATCTTCTGCATAGTTTGCTCTTCTTGGAAGTTATAATTCTATTTAGTGTTAATCAACGTTATTTTGCGCAGATTCTAAATTGTGGGTAACACAATACTTGAGGTGGTTTGAGACGGATTGTAGAATCATTTTTCATTTTATTTGCACTCAGTTGCTTTTGTATGATTCAAACTACATCCTAAGCTTCCAGAGAATTTTATGAACTAAGTTCATGTAGGAACATGAAAAAGTTGTTCTATCATAATCGAGATATGAATCAATAAAGATCATTGCATTGCTTTCGTGGCTAAGTCTATTCATGGTTTTAATTAATATTTGTATTTACATTTATTTTTCTCATGTTTAAAATTTCTTTACAACAATTGTATATTATTTTCCATTTAACTTTCAATCAAAATTTACTTCTATCACTTTTTAAAACTTCTTCTTAAAGAAAACTTTAAAAAATCTAATAAATATTTTAAAATTAAAAAAAAAAAAAATCTAAATGTCAAGACTTCATGAATGTGAAGTATTCAACATATCTTCAGGGCTTAAAACTTAGGGTATCATTCTCGCTTACCTCACTTAGCCTTATGAGGTTTTAGGTGTTTTGAATGAAATATTATATTTTTTCTCTCAACATATTTTTGGTGACCATACTAGGGATTCGAACAACATCCATTAATTCTTTCTTCTGTAGAACTGCAGCTGAGCTTTTTATTTTCACCGATGACCTTACCTTCAACTCATCATCCTGATATCTGAATTCAATTTCTTGATCAAATTGTCATTACTTCTTTCATGTTTGATTATATCTTAGAAACTGCTACCACGTGTGAACAAGTGGAACGTTCTTGGAATATTATATCTCGAGATATTGAAATACAAGAATAGAGAGATAACCATCAGAGGCAGGTTCATAATCATCCTGCTCAATCTTGAGTTGTTTTATGACCACTCAATTATGATCTTCATGTAGAACTAGAGGTAAATATTTTGAATCTGATCCTTTGGCTGAAATTGGGAGGGGGGAGAATCTTAGAAAATATTCATAGGAAGCTTCAACAAACTCTTTACGATTCTGAAACAGAAGTTACAAGTTAGAAAATGTGAACTCTTTAGGGTCAGCCTTGCAAACTTGCCTAGAATATGAAGAACAAATATTAAGAACGGGTCTTCCTCTTGAAGATTCCAACAAACAAGTCGATTTGATAGTTGTCTTACAATTGGTTTAAGATATGAATAACAGAATGATTTTCTTCGAGAAAAGGGTGGTCACTCAACCAAACCAAGAAAGTTATACGCAAGTCTCACTTTGCAATCATAATCAAACTTTTCAACCCATGACCATTCTTTCCCATGCTTGGTGTAATTTTTGTGAGGAAAATCGCGAAGAAAGTACCTGTGAACTTAGAAAAAAAGTTAGAGAGATAATCTCTGGAAAAAGGCATGATTCAACTATTGTTTCTTTAGATTGGGCTCCTGAGGATGATGTCATGTTAGTTGATAATAGAAATTGTTCTTATTTTAGTAAAAAGAAAGGTGGGCCTCAAAAGACCATTTCCACTCACAACTTTTCTGGATCGGTTTCTAAGCAATCTAAGACACGTAACACCTCAACTTCAGTTGATCATAAAACTAAGACTTTTTAGAAGTCTAGAGATAATCCTTCATCCTCCTCCTCCTCATTTCAAAGGTACAATATCTTGAAACAAATTGCTACCAATAAGGTTAATGCTACTCTTTTAGATATGGTTATTGTTCTTGAATAGAAAGAACATTTAAAAATCCTTATAAAGGGTAAAACCTCAACTATTATTGGTTTGAATATTGATGAAAATGAGGAATAATCTTCATAAAATAAAGTCATGGTTGTTATTCCTTCTAGCAACTCTCTTAGGAATCCTCCTTTTTATGTTTCTATGAAAATTATGGATAAAATTGTACATTGTTGTCTTATTGACGGTGGCTCCGAGCCAAATGTAATGTCCAAAATTATTATGGAAGAACTTGGTTTATCTTATACCAATGAGAATTCAAAAAACTTGTTGGCTTACAATAACCAACAACAATCTACCATTGGAGATATTAAATATGTTACTCTAGTACTTTGTGCTCATCTTGAGATACTCACAACATGTAATATACAAGTAATTGACATGCATCTAAGTAATTATTCAATTATTCTTGGTTGAGACTGACAGACATTAACGGGAGGATATATTTTTATGGTTGGAACTCGCATGTCTCTTCCTAAGGCAGGTAAAAATATAATACTCCTTCGTGAAGGTCAAATTTCTTTGTATATTGAGAGTATTCCTCAACCCCATGTCAACTTCATTGAAGAATACATCGAAGTTTATTCTATCTTCATAGAAGAAGAAAATTTTGTTACATCACCTATAGATCACCATGATCAAATTTCGCATATGCATTTTGATGGTGCACGTCCAAGTGAGGGTAAAGGTGCAAGGATTGTACTATATTCTCCATTGGGAAAAACACATAATTTCTCATACAGACTTGAATTTACTTGCACAAATAATGTAGCAGAATTTGAAGCTCTCATACTTGGCCTTGACAATGCTATTAATTCAAGATCCCAACATTTAATAATGTTTGGTGATTATGATCTAGTCATGAATTTGACCACGAAGATCTATAATCCATTTAATAAGCTTTTGAAAATATAAGTACATGCAGTTTAGGATTTGATTTCAAACTTGTTATATTTTAACATTACTTATGTGTGTAGGAAGCTAAATTATATGGTTGATAGACTAGTTGTGTATGCAGCTCATCCAGAAAAACAATTACTTCTGGAAAGGCCAGAGTATACTCTTATTTCTTTGTATCGCCCACGTATACCTGACAATGTGGAGGCTTGGAAAGTTTTTTCTGATGATGAAAGCATTTGTGCTTTCTTAAAAAAACAAGCCTTTAAATAAAAATGAACACATCTCTCTTGATGAAAATAAATTTCTTAAAGGGTTAACACCCCTTGAAGGCTCTTTTTCCACTAGTGATGCTAGTAGTCTTGGAAAGACTACTAAGGAGGATTCCAGAAGGAAAATTGGGGAAACAATTCCAGAAACATTGGGACTGAAGAAGAACCTAAAATTTTAAACATAGGAACCCAATGTTCAGATGAAGAGAAACAAAAAAGTTTTGATTTATTTCGTGAATTTTGTGATGTATTTGCTTCGTCTTATGATAATTTGCATGGTTTTGATCCAAACATAGTTTAGCATGTTATTCCTATTAAGGAAAATACTAAGGCAGTGATGCAAAGACAAAGATCAACTATTCCTATAATAAAAGCTACTATTTAAAAGGAAGTAGAAAAGATGTGTGTAGCTCATATCATTTTCCCAATTAAATATTCTAAATCGGTTGCTAATCTTGTCCCTGTCAGGAAAAAGAATGGGCATATTAGATTATGTGTTGACTTCTGCACCCTTATCAAGGCAAGCGTGAAGGATAATTTTCCATTTCCAAATATGGATTTGATACTCCAACAAGTTGTGGTATCTTAAATGATGTCACTCCTTGATGGATTCTCAGGTTACAATCAAATACACCTCAAGAGATCTAATAAATATAAACCAAATTTTACTACTTGTTGGGGAACCTTTGTGTATGAATGCATGCATTTTGATTTGATTAATGCAGATGCAACCTTTTAAAGAGCTATGCAAATAGTTATTGATGATCTTATCAAAATATTATCCAAATTTCTCTTGATGACTTAATTGTTTATTCTAGGATCCAAAAAGATCATTTTGATCATCTTAGACATGTATTTATGCTTTCCAGAAAATATGGCATGTCTCTAAATCCTACAAAGTCTATTTTTGGTGTAATATCAGGAAAGTCACTTGGTCATATAGCCTATGATTCTGGTATCAAAATTGATCTAGAAAGAGCTATAGCAATTCAAAATCTCCCAGTTACTTCTTCAAAGAAAGAAATTGAATCTTTTATGATAAAGATTAATTTTGTAAGGAGGTTCATTCCTGATTTCACTAGGATGGTCAAACCCATCCATAACTTGCTCAAAAAAATCAAATATTTGCTTGGACTCAAGAAATAGAAAAAACCTTTATTGATATTAAACATGCCATTGTCCCAGCCCCTGTTTTGGAAAAACATGATTTCTCAAAAGATTTCACTATCTATATTAATTCCACCGAAGAAGTTATTTTTGTTATTCTTCTTCAAAAAGATAAATAAAATGATGAGCATCCTATAGCTTATTTGATCCAGAGTTTATCAGATATTGAAATAAAGTATACCTTAATTGAAAAACATGGTTATGCTCTAGTGAAAGCGATTGAAAAATTCTGACATTTTATCCTTGATAAGCATATTGAAGTAAAACTCCCTTTGCTTGTTGTAAAAATTATTGCTATCTCAAACCTTTATATTAGGTAAATTAGCACATTTTCTTACCAAAATCCAAGAGCATGGTTTCATTATAACTACCTCAAATACGATAAAGGGACATGACTTGGCCTTGCATTTGGCTTAGCATGTTGAACCAAGTTGCATTACTAAAAATTATGATATTTCCTTATCTTCCCTATTTTTAATTGAATATGAAAATGGTGATATGACAGATCATCCTTGGTATCAGGATATCATTTATTATTTTCAATAAGAACGTTGTCCTAATAATTTAGAAAACCATGAGCGAAGGAGGCTTCGTCTTGAAGCTTCTAAATATCTTGTTCTAGGTACTATGATATTTTGTAGATCTATTGATGGGCTCTTACCATGTTGCATTGATTAAACAATTGCTCAAACTATGCTTGAAAATCTACATGGAGTTGTTCATTCATGTATTCACATTGGTGGGCATTTCACTGCAAAAACTACTACTCATAAAATCTTGAGGATAGGTTATTATTGGCCTTCTATTTTTAAGGATTCAAAAAAGTTTGTACAAGCTTGTGATGAATGGAAAAGGTTGTTGGAAAAGAGAAATTATATGTTATGCCTCTACAACATGTTATATATGAGTTCCCATTTTCAAAATGGGGATTGGATTTTATAGGCCCAATTAATCCTCCTTTTGTTGGTCATGTTTTCATTTTTGAATGCTACATACTACGTCACAAAGTGGGTTGAAGCAATACCCCTTAAGCATGCCAAAGATAAACAAGTGATTTCTTTTCTCAAAAGAAATGTCTTTTCTTGATTTGGTTTACCAATTGAAATTATTTCTAATAATGGACCAACTTTTGTGTTTGGGAATTTGAACCATTTTTGTAATAAGTTTGGAGTGAAGCATTATACTTCCTCAACAAATTATCCTCGAAGAAATAGGAAAGTTAAGTCCACAAACAAAAATTTGGTTAAAATCTTGAAAAAAATCATTAATTACAAGCCACGCCAATGTCATTCTTTGTTGACATATGCCTTATGGGCAAATTGAACAACAATAAAAACCAGCACAAGTTACACTCTTTTCCACTTGCTTTATGGCCAAGAAGTTGTTATGCATGTTGAAATTGAACTAGCCTCTCTTAGATTAGCCTTTCAGATTCAAGATTTGAAATCAATAGATATTCCTCCGAGATTTAACATTATGTTGGCTCTTGAGGAATATAGAAACTATGCATTAACCAACTTAAAGAAGAGGCAACAAACTATTAAAAGGTGTTTTAACAAAAAAAACTAAAACAACCACATTTGAAGTTGGTCAAAAAGTTTTGTTGTGGGATTCTACTCATGTTGATAAAGGGAAACATTCTAAGTTCCATAAATTGTGTCTTGGTCCATATATAGTTTCCTCTATTATAATAAATAATTCATATTTACCTAAATATGAGGACAAGTGGATTTTCTCTTTTACCACTAATGGCTCACACTTGAAACATTATATGAAACTTGAGAGAAAAGTAAAATAAAAACATAACTATAAGTAAACCTATAAATAAATAAATGAGTTTTCTTTTGCTCAAGTTTTAGTTTTTCAATCTTGTTTTACGCCTTTTTTGTTTATGTTATTTTCTTTCATTTTTGTTGATTTGCATTCTGAGATTAAGTTTATAATCAAGGTTGGACCAAGCAAGTTTTTTGGTTTAATAGGTATCTGTAAAGTTATTATCGATTGATGTGAACATTGATATACACAAACATTGAGGTGAATAAGTGCCTCTTGTGTGTGCACAACCTTATTATGCTAAGTAAATTATCATTTTTAGAATTATTTCTTGCATGAAATAAAGCAAACAACCCTTCCCAAGTCTTCTTTTATTTCCCCTACTCCATCCCGAGGGAGAAGCTTTAACATACATGACATGGATTTTTGATGTTGCTTCCTTATTGCAACTATCAATCTATGTATCAGTCCAATAAAATATAAGCATGCATGATCCATGTCTTTACTCACTATTGACTTTAATTTACCATGGATCCCGAGTTCTACCCTATTGTAAGCATACCAGCCTTTGGAGTTGCCATTCGTTGACCCTATATATGGCCCAACTAATTTCTAAAAGCTTGCAAAGAATTGCAAGCCCATTAACAAGTGTTGTTGTGTCATTTTTCCTAATTGTTTACCATGTTATGTAATATAGACAGGGGTCCTACTAGGAGACTTTTATTCAAGTAAAAGCTAAGGCTTGTTATGTCCCTCAAAATATAAATGATGGATTTGACACACATTTGATTGGATTTCGTAATGGCATGGGTTAATTTCTTTTAATCACAAATCAAGTTTACCAAGTGACTTGATTCTATGAGGAATATACTTGTAGTTTTTCAAAGTATAATGGAGAATTTTTGTTTAGAATTGTGTTGGTATCAAGTTATTTTAAATGATGGATGAGTTACATTAGTATATGGGTCAAGTTTTCTTTGTAAAACCTTATGTCCATTTCACATAACACAAGTAATATATCAAGGTGGTAAAGTAAGCCACGAGGGTTAGCTCAAGTGGTCTTGAACCAGACGTGAGATCTCTCCCCTAGTGATCAGTTGGACAGGTCATGGGTTCGACTCGCTTGATCCCCCTAGGGTGAGGGTCCATAATCAGAGCCGACAATTTACCTTGTTTACCATCCATGAAATGTGGGGAAGTACTCAGAGGGTTTCCCGCGATTTCTTCCATCGAAGAAAAAACAATATCGAGGTGGAAAAGTTGAATGCACATCATGATGTGGGATGTTGGAACTAATGAAGACGTGATTAAATTCATGAGTGCATTTAATATGGACTGCATTGGAATATGGTGTTCTTGAGATGTGTTTAGGGTTAATGAGTTGTTATTATCATAAGTTGGTAGTGGAGCTAGAAAATCACCTTGTTCTCAGGCAATGGATATGATTTGAGCTCAGTTTTGGTAAATGGTAACCAATTCAAAGGCATTTTAAGGAGTCAAGTGGGAGATTAATAACATGCATTCACAAGGATTATTTCTGCCAATGTTCTAGCACTTGAGCTAAGGTATGCAAAATATATTATCTGATTATAGACACAGTAATGATATGTAGTTGAAAACCCATTCTTCAAGTTTGTAATGGCTCATTATCTTCCTTTATTCCTCCCTTTACCACTATCATTGCAATTTCACTATGTTCTGAATATTTATACTGAATATCAACCTGAGTTTTTCACTTATCGCATTTACCTACGCTCTATTTCAGCTTTTCCCTTAAAGCATGCTTAATTTTTGCTATAAGCAAATAGTTGCTCAGTAATACCATTCTTAGTTATTTCCTTCAGCATCTATTCACATTTTGGTTGTCATAACAAAGCTTGGGTATTTTCCCTTTTCTCATCATTTCCATACCATGTGCATTATATGTATCATTGTCCATATTCATTGTGCTTGAACTGGTTCTTTGAAAAAAATAATTACAAGAAAAGCTTGCATGTATTACCGCAACATATTAATAATGATGAAATGCAAGGGGTTTTACATTCTATATTTACTATGTTATAAATGAGACTTGAAATGAACCAAAATAGCAATTGGGTAGGCTGCAAATGCTATGATTTATCTTATATTTCTGAAAGATTTCTTTATTCCCACTTATTCTCATAGAAATTTGTATATACAAAACAAATTTGCATGCTAATTCAATCTTTGAAAAGTCTAAAGAAAAATATATAATATAAAGGAGGCTTGTTCCTAGCAAGTCTACACGTAATACACCCTCTTTTTATCTCTTCATAACCTTCAATAATCTATGACCTGAGCCATGGTTAAATTGTTTGAATGGATTTTTAATGAAGTAGTATTTATTTTTGTTTACATACATTCAATAGTCGGCAATGAGTTTGATATATTTCACGGATGGAAAATAATATTATTTATGCATGTTATTAGATAAGCTTTTTCAACAAAGGATCGAGAGGATTCCAAAGGGGACAAGGGAGAAGGCCAAACGTAATTTGGCAGCAGGGAAGGAATAAGAGAATAAGGTTATATGTTCATTTCAATGTTAATTATGATTAATTGAATCATTGGGCACAAACTTGGAACCTTTTATTGGGTGGAAAACAAGCTTTTCCTTATCCCTTGAGACCTGTAAATGCACCTTTGCAACCCCATCCAAGTATAGTTGATATCCCTCAACATCCACAACCTAGTCTTGTCAATGATGGATCGGAATAAAATCAAAACAAATATATCTCTAGAAATGCAAATTGGCCCAGTATTCATAAAAAACATCTTTGACCTGAACTTGTTGTTGTTCCTATTGCTACTTCAACTAATTCTTTTGCCCAAAATTAATATTTTATTGAGATTAAATCCTCTTCATTGAAGTTACCACCCAAAAAAAAAACATGGGAAAATCCTCAAAATCAACATTTGTCCACTCCAAGGCCAACACTAAGGAGTTACAAGGAGAGAGTAAGAGAGGAATTTATCATGTGGATATGTTTCCAAAAATATCTCAGTACTGATACTTCATGCTTATGATCATTATGGTGATGTGGGTGGAACTTTGACTTGGTTTGAGATTTTAAAATCTTAACTGTTAAAAAACTCTATATTTTTAAAAGATTAAGTTTTATATCGATGTTATTTGGAGAGATAATGCGATGATAAATATATTATGATGTCTTCCATTTACATTATGGTTACAAGTAGTGCATGATTTATTATTTAGAATTTCATAAATATTTATTTGAGTCTTAAGTGACACATATTAATGTGAACATGTAAGCCTCAAGTGGTATTAGTGGGACCCCCATCTATCTTAAGTAATGTCACTACTTGATCCAGATTTATAAATGGAATACAATTGTATAGCAAAGAGATACATAGAGGTACAATAAAACTTCACTTCTATTAATAAAGAGAATATGTTGAAACTGTATAAATGCATACTGAAACAAACTTGCTCGAATGGTGGCAACTTATCTTTGAGAAGATATGTGATGGCTATGCTCATTCATAAGAAGATGATTACAATGAAGCTCCAAACGTCTTTTTAACATAAATTATAAATGAGAAAACCTTAAACATCCAAAAACCTAACCCTAGGAGATGAAGCTCCAAAAGTCATGTGGGCGTCGATGGGGTAAGTTGGTACATCAACTTCCCAGAGTCGTAAATTTTGCATTTTAGGTGCACAATATCTCATTGGAAAGAACTATATGAGGAATACACATGGTGTCATCGCACTTTGGCTAATTTCTATAGTGTGACTATGCTACGCCCAAAAAACGTTGTTTAGGGCCTCAAAACGGCCTCGGAAGTTTAGGACCCGAAAAACTAGGAAAATTGCCAAAATGAAATTTTTTCTTTGAGCCAGTGGAGAAGGTGGGTGGCCACCAATATCCACCTGGATCAGTCCTACCCCCTTAGGAAGCAATGGTCTCCATTGCATTGAGTGCCCCTATTAAACAAGGAAACTTATGTTAAACTTGGCCACGGGTGAGCCACTTGCCTTGGTCCAAGAGCTGCCCTGCTTTGACAACCCGATAAAGTTGGATCCTCTGTTGTCAAGTGCACTTAATCTAAGTGTCCAAGGTCAGATCAATGGTTGCATGTTCCATGCAGTCATGGTTGAGCTTTATCGGTGTCAAATGTTTTGTGATCTCTGATGTGTCCAATAATGGTGGGAAGTACGGTCGAAGGAGGTCCACATTGAATACGAGGTGCAGGCCAAGGAAGGGGAGAATACTTAGCTCAAAATCATTTCCACCCACAGCCTTGGTGTTAATGTAAGGTCCATAGCGAAGTAGATGAATCTTTTTATGGGGTCTTGTAAGGCGCTCTTTCTGCAAATGCAACCAAACCTTGTCTCCCACCTGAAACTTGTGCAACACCCAGTGTTGATCATGGCATTGTTTGTACTTAGCATTGGATTTCTGTAAAATATCATGGACATGTTGCAAGATGTGTTGAATTCGTTCAATAAAATTGGTGGCTTTGTCGGCCTCATATTGAGCATCGGATGATTATGCATGTGTGGATGCAAGGGGTAGTGAGACATCAACGGGACCTAGTGGTTGAAATCCCAACCCCACTTGAAAGGGACTGTGGTCGGTCGAGTTGTGAAGAGTTATTTTGTAGTTGTGTTGAACATAGGGGAGACTCTCATCCCATGTGCATGGATGTTTGGAGTTGTACATTTGCAAGATATGCGCAATGATTCTCTTGATGACCTCTGTCTGGCCATCAGTTTGGGAGTGGAAGGCAATGGATTTGGTGAGCTTGGTGTCCAACAGTGACTAGAGGCTGGACCAGAATGTGTTGAGGAACCTGTTGTCTCGATATGATATGATGGTCTGAAGTATCCTGAAGTGTACCCACGGTCGTTCAAAGAATATCTTGGTAGTATCCTCTGCTGTGATATTCTTCCTACAGGTTATGAGGATGGCCATCTTAGACAATTGATCAACAACCACAAAAACACAATTATTTCCCTGCTTGGTTGAAGGAAGGCCCGACATGTAGTCCATCGAGATGGATTCCCATGTCCTGTTAGGAGTAGGCAAAGGAGTGTACATCCCTTGCTTCTTAGTGGCTAGTTTGGCAATGGCGTAGGCAGTGCAGGACTTGATATACTTGTTGACATCTTGTCAAAGTTTTGACTAGTATAAATGCTTCTGTAGTACTACCATGGTATTTTCCATGCCAAAATGTCCTACCATCCTACTATAGTGAGTTTCCCAAATCAACTTCGCATGCTCTCTTGAAGGAACACAGAGGTGGCCCAAATGGCATAACAGTCTTTCCTGAATATGAAATTCATTGACATTCGTGCTTGTGCCTAGCATCTGGTAAGTTGTAGTGAAGTTAGGATCGCACTTGTAGAGTTGGGGCCACTTGGATGCCTCATGACCACAGTAGTGGAGCACCGTGGTTAAGGTTGAAACTGGAGGTCGACCGAGGCAATCAATGACACGATTGGTGCTCCATGTTTTATATTTGATGTTGAGATGGAACTACTGCAAGTATGTGGACCACTTTTGATGGAAATCATTCTATAATTTCCCTTGTGTCTGCATGAACTGTAGAGGCTTGTGAATAGTGTGGATGATTGTCTCCTTCCCAAGAATGTAGTGCTTTCATTGTTGACGGGATTGTATGATGGAACACATTTCTTTGTCATAGGATGGATGGGATTTGATAGTGTTCCACTATGATATGCCACTGGATGACCGTGTTGAGTGAGTATTGCACCCACGGCATAGTCTGAAGCATTGGTCTCAATATCAAAATGTTGTTGCAAATTGGGTAAGGAGAGTACTAGAGCTGAGCACAAACAATGTTTCAAATCATTGAACGCTTGTTGTTGTGACTTCCCCCACATGAAATTTTCCTTGCCACCACCCTTGGTCACTTGGTTAAGGGCCCATGCAATATGGGAGAATCCCAGCACAAACCTACAATAGAAGTTGGCAAGTCCTAGGAAACTTTGAAGCTCGGTTAGTGTGGTCAGGGCTCGCCAATCATGAATGACTTGGATCTTGGTTGGATCCACATGCAAACCATTCTCATCAACAATGTAGCCTAGGTATTGAACCATGTTCATGCCGAAGGAGCATTTTTCCAATTTAGCATATAGATTGTGTTGTCACAGACTGTGAAGGACCTACTCAATATGCTACAAGTGTTCTGCCCAATTCTTGTTGAAGATGAGGATGTCATCCAGATATACGACCAAAAAATAATTGGTCAAGGACCGCAATATATTGTCCATCAATCTCATGAAATTTTTTGGAGCATTTATCAAACCAAAGGGCATGACTATCCATTCGAAAACACCTTCTTTGGACTTGAAAGCAGTCTTCCATACATCAGTTTGTTCTATTGGAACCTGGTGGTAGCCAGACTTCAGGTTAATCTTGCTGAAAAACATGGCTCCCTTGAGTTAGTCAAGAAGGTTGTCAATTCGGGGAATTGGATATCAGTTCCTAACCGTAATTTTGTTTAGGGACATGCAATCAACGCAGAGTCGCCAAGTCCCATCTTTATTTTGTACGAGTATAATTGGGCTCTCGCAAGGTGAGGAGTTGGGTTGGATGTGCCCCTTTTGAAGCATCTCTTGGATCTATTGCTTAATTTCCTCATTTTCCATCAAAGAGCAATGATAGTTTGGTCCATTGGGTAGAGGTGCATCAAGGGTTAGATTGATTGAATGCTTAACCTGATGGTGTTGTGACACCCTGGTGGGTGAGGAGAATATTTCTTTGTATTCTTCCATGATCTCGTCCACTTGATTCTGTTGTGTAGAGAGGCCCTATGGATAGGCCATGTGCAGAATCCATGGATGTGGCTACGATCTTCTGTTCACTATGAGAGTGAATCATGAAGAAGACAAATTTCTTGGTCTGGGAAATGGCATTCCAGCATTCCTTAGCAAATATCAAAGAAATAATGGTAGGTGGAGCTACCTCTGGTATCCTGTACAATTGTCTTCCCAAAGTAATAATAACACTACAAGGTCTAAACTCATATACATCATGTCATTTCCACAAATATGGTTGGCCTAAAAGAACATCACAAACTTCAAAGGTGGAAATATCACACAATACCTCATCCTTGAAGGGCTTGATTTCATAGGTTGGACGACATTGTTGGCTAACGCGAAGGTCTCTTCCTTGGCGAAGCCACCTGATGTTGTAGGGTTGCAGGTGTGGTGTCGTCGGAAGGTTTGACCGTTTGACGACCTTTGTTGAGATCAGGTTTTTTCACTTTTTCTATCAACAATGAAATGCAATGGAGCACCCTTCACCCACATCTACGAGTGAAAAAGGCGTTCACCTTCCTCTTGTTCCTTTGGTTCACATGGCTAGACCTTGGTGGTAGAGACAATGGCACTGGGTTCTACATCAATGATTTGCTTCTCTTTGTCTGGATCTAACTTAGAGTCGGAACCTACCTCTGACTCATAGGATTTCAGCTCGGCCACCAATGACTACTTTGAGCGACATTCATCGGTGTTATGCTAGGGGATTTTATGGAATTCACACCACTTCCCAGTGTCTTTCTTCGTCTCCTCATTACCCTTCTTTGTTTGTGGCTTCGACTAGTTGTCCTAAGGGGCTCCATCCTTGCTTTATCCTTTGTTTTATCAATTGGTGTCGCCTTTGCCTTGCTTCTGCTGTGAAGAATTTTCAGATCCAAACTCATGCTTCTCTTGTTTAAATTTATGCTCAATTTTGGCAGCATATCGATATGTCCTTCCCAATAATGAGATGTTCAGAAACTCCATTTATGTTTGGATGTATCTATGCAAACAATCGTGGTACTTGAGCACAAGATGTCGTTCGGAGTCCTTGATACCCAGCTTGGTGCGCAAGGTATGGAAGATATTTGTGAAATCTGGTACTATCTGGTCCCTTTCTTATCGTAGTGTGGTCCATCTCGTATATTGGTCATCGTAGCTTCCAGCAGGGTATTATTGTTCCTTGATAGCATCCTTGAAAGAATCCCAAGTGGGGGCGACCACAAATATTGCAGATTCCTCAGTGGCCCTTTGCTCACAATAAGTTTCCCACCAATCCTTGACATGGGGGGAAACCTTAAGGAGCACAAAAGTAATATTTTGATCCATATGGATGTCAGTTACCTCCCACCTATTCCAACTGGCTCATTTTGGCAGTTTTTTCCCTAGTTTTCGGGTCCCTAACTTGCGGGGCCGTTTTGAGGCCTTAAACATCATTTTTAGGGCTCGCCACAATTAGAATGACCTTTGATAGATAACAAAAAATTGTGTAGTCCTCGGATAGAACTTTCCAATGGGCTATTGTGTGCCTACAATGAATATTGTATGCAAAATTTACGACCCCGGGAAGTTGATGTACTGACTTAGCCAAACGAGGCCCACATGACTTTTGGCATTTCATCTCCTACGGTTAGGATTTTGGATGTCTAGGGTTTTTGACATTCATGTTTATTGTAAAAAGGCCTTCAGAGCCTCATTGTAATGATCTTCTTGTGAATGAGCACAGACATCACATCTCTTCTCGGAGATAAGCCGCCATCATTCTAGCAAGCTTGTTTCCACTGCATTTTACAGTTTCAATTTATTTCCTTATTGAATAGAAACCATTTTTACTGTATATTTATTATTATGTATTAAGCATTTTTTGATAATAATCTATATTCATTTCATTCTACAAATATATTCCGGATCATATTTTCTATATCGAAAAAATTATGGACCGAAAGAAGACCCTTCTAGTAGATTCAACCATTTATCTACATCATCCGCATCTATCTGGCCTTCAAATAAGTGGATATCAAAATTGACTTGTTTCTTGAAGGGGGCGGCATGGCTGCTTGATGAAGATGCATCGCCTGTTGGCAGTCGTTGAAGGATCTCTGCAAAGTAATCCATCATGTCATTCCTTTGTCGCGCAAGGGATTCCTCAAGAAACAATTTAAAAGGATATGTTGCTCCATCATCTCTCTTTTCTTCTGCCATGGGAGGTCGTCGTGATCAATCGGGATGGTCTTGCAAGGGCTCAACCACTTTGAGTCTCAACTCCTTGTACCCTGACCTCATTGGGGACATCTACAGAGAAACAAATAAAGAGCAGACCACTCTGATACCACTAATCCAGATTTATAAATGGAATGAAATGGAATATAGATGTATAGCAAAGAGATACATTGAGGTACAGTAAAACTTGACTTTTAATAATAAAGTGAATATGTTGAAACTGTAAAAATGTAGACTGAAACAAACTTGCTCGAATGGTGGCAGCTTATCTCCAAGAAGAGATGTGACGACTACACTCATTCGTAAGAAGATGATTACAATGAGGCTTCAAAGGCCTTTTTAACATAAATCATAAATGAGAAAACCCTAAACATAAAAAAACCCTAGGAGATGAAGCGCCAAAAGTCATGTGGGCCCCAATGGGGTAAGTTGGTACATCAACTTCTCATGGCCGTATCTTTTGCATACGATCTTCATTTTAGGTGAACAATAGCTCATTGGAAAGAATTATTTGAGGAATACACATGTCATCATCACACTTAGGATAAATTCTACTGTGTGACCATGTCACGCCCAAAAAACGTTGTTTAGGACATCAAAACGGCCCCAGAAGTTTAGGACCCAAAAAACTAGGAAAAAACTACCAAAATGAAATTTGTTCTTTGAGCCAAGGGAATATGTGGGTGGCCACCGATATCCACCTAGATCACTAATGTAATCCCAAATTTATTTTATGTCATTGATCCTATTTCCTCCTCTATTTCACATGAGTATTTATTATATATTAAAAACGGTTGAAATTGATTAACTGCTTGAAAAGAGTGCAAAAAGAGGAGAGATGGATGAAGGAAGGAGAAACAAATTGTGATAGGTATGCTAATGCTTTGAGAGATATTATGCAGTTGATCATATTTCACTTCATACTAAGTTTTCTTAGGGCTGAATAGTTTTGTTGTTAAGAGGGATTTTGGAAAGACAAAGTGAGGTTGGTTTGATCTTCTTCTTTAAGGTTATTTATCTTTTCCATAGTTTCTCTTATTGGAAGTTATGATTCTATTCAGTGCTAATCAGCGTTATCTTATGCAGATTTTAAGTTGTGGATAACACAATACTTGAGGTGGTATAAGCCAGATTGTAGAATTATTTTCCTTTTTAATTTGCACTTGGTTGCTTTTGTATGATTCAAATTACATCCTAAGTTTCCAGAGAATTTTATGGACCAAGTTCACGTACGAACTTGAAAAGGTTATTCTATCATAACTGAGATATGAATCAATAAAGATCATTGGACTGTTTTAATAGTTGAGTATATTTATGGTTTAATTAATATTCTTATTTTCATTTATTTTTGTCATATTTATTGTTTCTTTACAACAATTTCAGTTTATTTTCCATTTACCTTTCAAGCAAAATTTACTTGTATCATTTTATTTCTTTTCAATTATGTAATCGTATTATTATTCTATTATATATATTGTGTGTGTTGTGTGTGTGTGTGTGTTATCCACATTTTTGGTTATCGAGATGATGACATGATAATGACATGGTGATGGAAGATCTAACTCTTCTTTAAGATCATTTTCATGAAGAAAGTTATACTTATCAGCTTCTCTAAATCACACTTTTGAAGATAGTACGC
>ML785042.1:348300-363929 GCA_009831015.1 Picea engelmannii | reverse complement strand
TGGATTTGAACTTGTGACCTCTTAAAAAGAAACACATGTGCTTAACCATTAGGCGCACTCAGATTGTACATATAATATTATATTTTTAATATTTTGATGAATTCAATTATATATATATATATATATATATATATATATATATATATATATATATATATATATATATATATATATATATATATATATTACACAGTTTGGAAAACTTTTAAATATTTATTTATTTATTTTGAGGATGGTATTTAGGATAAACTCTAAAATCTTCAAAGTATAAGACTAGTCAACATTAAGACTAGAAGCCATTACAATAAGGTGTTGGTTAAACGTTCTATTTTTTGGGTTTTTTGGCCGGAATTCGACGATCTGGACAAAATCACTATGTTTTGTTGTTTAAATTGCATTTCTGAATGCATAAATGGATTCAACATGCTGAAAAACCACTGTGACACTTGGATATACAAACTTAGCCACTCAAATCTACAGATCCAACCATTCATCACCAAATTTCAAACAAAACAAAACAAAAAAATCATTAAAAAACTACCGAAAAATAGAATAACTAAACTACACTTTACCATAATACACTGCTTTAATCTTTTACCATAATACACTGCTAAAAATTCAACATATCACATGTTGAAATTAATCTTAGGTAAAGAGAATAACCTTATATATTTTTAAACACGACCTTACTCTACAAAGTCATCGCATTAAATCCGAGTCAAAAGTACTACACCACTAAACGATAAAATATGATGATGGTCCTCTGATCAAACTTTAAACAGTATTGATGGTGAAGTGTTGAGTTGGAACACTTCAATATAAAAATCTTTCAATAAAATAAAAAATTCCCAACCTTACAACTTGGACCGCAATACTACGCGTGAGGTAGAGTCACCCTCTCCATGGGCCATGGTGAGTTTGTGGATGCTTTTTTCCTTTAAAAGTCAAATGCTAAAGATAATAAAATTATTTGTTTTTCAACTTGAGAATCATTTAAAAACATGTGTATATGAAGTTCGTATTTGTCTTTCTTCGTATTTTTATTTAAAGTTTTGCATTTTCTTTGAAAGTAGCTTTCAATGTGTGATAAGGTATTTTTCTCATATTTAAAGTTTTATGGTTTAAACTATCCATTTAAGATATGTTATCAATTAATTAAAAAAAGAAAAAAAAATATGTATAAGTTACATGTTCCNGGGGGGGGGGGGTATTAAAAAAGAAGAGAATATGAATAAATATTTTTTTTATTTTTTTATTTTTTATTATTTTTTTTTTCGGTCTTTTTAAATTTAGGGGAATTGGTAATTCGTTGAGATTACTTGGACAAGATATAGGTTCAATTCTGGTTGGTTGCCACTATAAACTTTAGGATAATGCAAAGAGCCTACAAGCCAATGTCTAACAAGAAACTTATGACTTAGCAAGCACCGAGACATCCAAAGATACACCTGTAAGGCATGGCCCACTCATGGGGGACACTTATCCTTCCAGCCTTATCGCAACGAGATAAGGTCTCATTGGGGATTTGAACTCGCATGGGAAGAGTGCAAGACCTATATCCAAACCATCTTGTCAAATATCATGTGTTGCAAAAGTATACAAATAACACTCTAAGTCCTCTTTAGACACCTATAGAAAGATCCTTGTCACAAGGATAGACTTTTCGTTCTACTTTAGCGTCTCATACCACTTAAGAAGCCTAGTCATTGGGTGGCACCGACATGACCTTGCTAGATGGGCATGACCATTAATTGTTCGTATCACTTGGACTATGCCTAACCAACATGTCCTAACCAAACCCAAGCCAAGCACCTTAGAGTGAGTGGAATGTCTAGTGCTAGTTTCACCATAGGTGATGTTGTGACTTCACCACCCTTGAGCCAATTACACTTGAACAACTAATTACTCAATGTAGGACTATGTTGTCATCCATCTATGCCAACCCGTGAGAGTCCTCTAAAGATCATCTACATGATGGAAACACATGTTCACATACCTTCAGTACACTCATCAACGAGGTTGTCTTGCCATGGATAACACATTGTCCACCACATTGTCAAATTGTGTCATCCTCGGTTGAGCTTGCATTGTAATGTCTTTTTGGTCATCCACCCTTATCGGGCTAGACATCCTTGGTCCTCTTAGTCCACACCAAACTAGTACACTGTCCTAACTATCTCAAGAGTCACTATCAGTCAGTCACCAAGGCTATCATTAATATAGACTCGATATGCACCCTTAGCCAAGTTTTCCTTGCATTCCCTTTGTCATGCCACTACCAATGGAACCTCTAGTAGGGTGCTCACATTCTCCCCCACTTGAATTGTTGACATCCTTGTCAACATGGCTCCATCAAATCCTCTGATGAAAGGGGTGTTGGTGAGTGAGGAGACACTTCTATGATTGCCACGTTCAAACATGGCTCTGATACCATTTGTCACGGGGCTATACTTTTCATTCCTCTTCAACATCCCATACCACTTAAGAATCCTAGTTGTTGCACAACACTGGTATGACCTTGCTAGTTGGTACATGTCCTAATTGAACCCAAGCTAGACACCTTAAAGTGTGCAAAATGTTGAAGTGCTCATTTCACCATAGGCAATGTTGCATCATTTCCACCTAACAATAGGGAACATTATGTCACCTTCCCCATGCAAGTCACACTTTAACAACCAATTACCTAATGTAGGACCCTGTTGTCATCCATCTAGTCCAATTCATGACAATCCTCTAAAGAGCATGTTTCTGGTGGCAATATGATTTCACATACCTTCAATACACTCATTGTAACACACCCAACCTCCAAACCCTCATTAGGATGGTGGGGGTACATAATTTTCTCTTTTATTTACTCTAAGTCTCCTTTATTAACCACACCTCTAAATTCAAAATTGAGCTCATAAACTAGTTCTTCTCATTGAAAGATTTTCGACGACTGTAATTATGCTAAAATCTGATTTTGGGATTCAAAGTTATGGCCTCTTAAAGTTTTCAGGTCCTTCCCACCCAAATCCACTTCCTACCTACATGGCATACACATGGATCCATGTCATTTGTACAATTTGACATGGCAGATAGGTGTGTGTTGATGTGTCAGGAATCATGATCACCTTCATGGCATGCCTAGGGCCAATAACTAGCAGGCTTATCTCACGAACCAGGAGGCAGACCCTTCACATCAAAGGATCCGATGATCTTGCCTCCCCCAAACAATTACTACTAACCAAACTCGTGGATATCAGTTGGTATGAATATTCGGGTTAGGGACTCCATCCTAAGCTTTCCATGGAACCTTAACGTGAAACCCTGAAGCATCCAAGCATCCAGTCTATCACCAACAATTTCTTTCGAATGTTTCAGATAACAAGAATTAACACGAACGTTGATGTGGCACACCACGTAGCATGGCACCTCCTACGAAAACTGGACATTTTTCTATTGTGGCATGATTACATGGCATCGACACGTGGCAGATGACTCGACATATTTCATACAAATGTGATGATGTGGCATGACACACAGAGGTTAATGTCATCACATCCTCCAAGCCTCTGACGAAACTCTACTCTGGAACCTTGACTACCCAAGACATGTGGAAAAATATCCAATGTGACACGTGGACCAACCACAACATGTCACGTGGTCCCACGTGGAAAGACGCATGGACCTCACAGGTACTCGATCCCTTCCTCATGGAATTCTTCCTCAGAACCTTGACCCATTTGGCATCCATGATCTAGGAAAATCCTTAATTCACATTATTGAAAAGTTCTGGATATATGAATGTCCAAATATCCACTCTCGATAGGGATCGAATGGATGAGATCTAACAATCCCCCAATCCAATGGCTTAGAATAAAGGGAACTGACTAAAGATTCACGACCAACAACGAGCCTACTGGCCTTGACCCACTCCAATTATGAGTTGACATATGTCAACCCCTTGTGGCATACAAAACACCACTTGATGTGACACATCATTGTATCGTCATCTCCGACGTGGATCACGTGTGCCCTGATCTCCTCTACGAATACACTTGTAGGGGGGGGACCCTCGGATGTAACCATGGTCATCTGAGATCCAATATTTCCACAAGACCTATTTATTCAAAATGGTATATGTCTGTATTTTTGGATCCATATCTTAGCACAGACCCTCGCAATAGGTAAGATCGATGGTCAAGATATGTCGAGCCATAGATCCAACAAATGGGACTTAATCTCAATTTAGATGGTTATAACAGGTACCCTCGACCTGCTCGAATACAATGTCAATGCTTTTCCACTCTCGATTCGCATGAATGGTTGACACTTGCCTCGACACATCAACATGATATCAACCACGTGGGCCTTCTCCTTCACTCACTTACTTTCGAAAAGATGGAACCTTGTAATGGAACCCCGCTCAATTCGACATCCAGGGATCTGAGACTTTGGAAAATTCACGTATAGGAAAAGTATGGATTTTCGGATCTTCGGATATCCATGATGCCTTGTATATGAATATCCAAAATTTGGAGCCTCCCGCATTACTTATTGTTTGAGAATCTGGATTTCTAGGTTTAGGGTTCCTCCTCCCAGTTCTGACTACGTGTCTGGTATGATTTCCTATGCAGAACCATTACAAACCCCTTCCACCTTGACCTTACTCGGTCATGACATTAGGTTCACATAGATTCACTAGGACCAAGCCCAGTAAATAAGACTTAAGGAACTCGCGAAGCATAAAACCATGCCTCCCTTACTCATTTCTCAGAGTACTAGGGTCTTTGTCCATGTTTTCCTTAAAGCATGTTCTCATAGATTAAATGACTAGGATATTTAAAACACATGAAATAAAATGTGAATTACAAAGCCTAAAAAAATATCCTCATTCATCATTTAGCACATATCACAGAGACAATAGCCAATAAGGAGCCTAAAAATGTAGATAGCAGCCTACACATGTTCCTTCCATCTCAATCTTGACTTTTATTCAGACTTTCAAATAGTTCATATATTATACAATCAATAAGATATTACATGATGAAGAATCATCAAGCAATTGAGGTCAATATGCACTTATCTGTTTAGATAATGTTGGTCATGACAACTGACCAAGGGAGAGTACATTTCCACCCAACGATAGGCTCAGATGCACTAGATATTTGCAGTCTAGCCACCCCTGTGCCAAGCCATGATACAACCAAGAAAATGTCTCAGGATCTCAGAGCAATTAGAATAATGAAGGCCATTCTCCTTCACCCATCCACTGGCTGAAAATACTTACACCCACCATGCTTTGGGCCTCCACAAGGTTTCTTTGGTGACCTCCCAACACCAAGCTCATGACCCTCTTAGCTCAACTTAGGTTTTTTGTTTCTCAAACTAGGCATGCACATAGTATTGCTCTGAAAATCTCCTTCCTATTCTTCCCTCCTCTAGGCTTCTTCCATTGTCTTTCTCATCGAACTTTTTTCCACACACCCCCCATGCACCCATCATTTTCCTGCTCAGAAGTTTCTCGAGTACTCCCCCATGCAGCTGAGAAGTCCAAGATTTTCCATGGGCGTAATAGTCCATTACTCCCACGAATCTACATGGGAGTTATTTTCTCAACTTCCCAACCATACTTCAATAAATGATTGGCTTCAACTTTACGCTAGAGGGAAATAATGGTTTTTTCCCCAAAAATAATTCAACAAGGTGGTTTGGGGTCGTTAACAACCTTGAATCCCCTCTAGTCCCCCTCACTAATCCCTCTAGTGGTATCATCACTAGTACTTGAGCTTCACCCATAAGTCAGTTGTTTGACTTGTCTTTATTAAACAATAATACATTTTACATTGTTTACCATCCATATCATGGAAATATTATCTCCATGTTGAGATAAACCATTACTAATTACAATTAATTCAAGGGATTGAAAATGGGGTGTTACATTACCCCCCCAATAGGAACACGGTCCTCAGTGTTCTTTTGCATTTCAACAATCCTTGCCATGTTTTCATCCTTCAACTGCTTCAATAGACATCCTTTCTTCATATTCTGGTCCAATTACATACCTCTTGGCATTTGAGCAACATGCCTATAATAGTTACCAAATAACATGTAGGTTATTAAAATCAATTTAATGCATAAAATTGATTGTTATTCATAATATGGGATGAAACATATTTGTGAGAAAAATACTTATCTATGCATTCATGGATCTGCATCCATGTGGCTTCCATGGTTAGAGTTTATCTCACTATTTTTCTTTGACATGCCCACTATGCTCATGATCCCAGTTGTCATGTTATTGTTCAAGTCCCCTCTTCCTAGCAGTCACTTACCTTCCAGGCTTAGGAATCTCCTTCTCTACCACATAGTTCCTTGGGCGATTCATCTTACTTGCCAAGGATTCCTCGCATAGGAAGAGTTCAAAGACTTGTAGAGTCTTACAACCAAGGTGTCCCTCCGACATGCTCTATCATAGTATAGAAACATTACAAGTGATCATGGAATATAACAAGTCCTTGGTGTCACAACAATGGCCTCTTTCCCATGTTGCCCAACTCAACAAGAATCATCTATCCCTTTAGGATAGATTTGTCATCTCACTTGTATCGCATACATACAACAAATGTGAGATATCATTATATTGGTTTCAATCATAACTCTTTCTAATTCTCTCCCCACAGATTTCAAATTTTGCTTATCCATTTTAGATTTGTTCCATATAAGATCTCAAAACCAATATTTATGAGATATTCTTCTCATAATAGTTTGTCTTTTTCCCAACAATAGCCATCAACCTTCTTGTGGACTTACACCATGTTGAGGCCACAACAACCCCCTTTTACTTTTTCTTTTATAAGCGAAAGGAAAGCCCCCCACCCCCGTACTAAAATTTTATCCCTAATTCCTAATCCCTTACTGCAAATTCTTTATCTACCTTAAGGGAGTTAGGGGCTTGATCTTGATTGATCACTGTCTTGAATGAGTTTGTCATTGAGGACTTGCCGAATGGATAACTCAAATTATGCATCCTCTTTCTTACATATTCTTCTTAATGTTTTCATCTTTATTCTTTCACATGTTGATCATGCTCTTCTGTTTTGAACGCTTGACTTGAATCACAAGATCACTAATCATTCCTTTGGGTTTGGGACTTGGCACATACAATTTTTAGGACACTTATCTACAACCACCCATGATTATATTTTATAAGTTTGTTGAAGGAAATGAATGTAACGTTTATGGTATAATTTAGTGTTTTCTTCCTCGCATAACTATTCTCATATTTTTTTTGTTTGTAAGAGTAGTTTTACAGGGCCACTTCATTTATATGACTGCTCCATCCTTGAAACGGATGTGGGGGAATCCCTTTAACTTCTTCCTCCTTCCTAGACCTCTTTCTATGCAAATTTTTTCTGTCTATTGAAGCCAACGATCAACATTATGGACTAAGCCTTGTCTTTCCCAAGCTTTAACCAGATTTGTTTATATCATCATTACATTGATGAGGCCAAAACATTTATCCTTGTCCAAAATATTGATCCTTACTTGGCTTCCCCTCTTCGACAATCAGATTCACCTTGGCTTGCAGTTTCCCCAAGGTCCGAAGATCGCAAGGATATTATATCCATCTTTCCCATAGTTTTATCCCACAAGCTCATCGCATGTACTCTATCGAGAATCCCCATTTGGGGTGTTGAGTGTGCGTTGTTCTAAGACTAGTTTGAAGCCCGAAGGTCAAAATATTATTGAGCTCCCTTCATTTGGATTGTCTCATCGATATGATAGAGTGAAGTCCCTTGCGACTTTCCCTAGGTCTGAAAGGCGTGAGATTTTTTGGATTGATCTCTATCGAGTTTTCCTTTTGGCCTTCCCTTTCTCCAGAAACCCAGGCCCAAGGCCTATTGAGCTTCATGGATGTAGGTACTTGTTGTGTCGTCACCCAATGATTGCTCACTATATGTTGTAATCAATATCACACATTGTGGCCCGGAATAAGAACATATTCCTTGATCTCATCGTATTCGTTCTCTTTGCGATCTTAGTAGGTCTTCCCTTTGAGATGTTCAACTTGACTAGATTGACATGTGTCCTGTGTCCGGTTTGCATCCATCTTCTTTTATCAGATGAGTCACTATTTGTGATGTTGATTTGTCACATTATGTGTTGTCTTTTTTCCCTTGGTCGCTTTCCATTTGTCACATCTGAATTTGAGTGTTCCTTATTGCAATACCACCTAGCTACCCACATTGACACCCAGTTACTTGAAATCTACCTAATTTACCTTGCTCCTATTTTTTGGGTCCCTAGGTGTGGAACCACGACGAGTATGAAACCCTAGCTCATGTGTAACTTGACATTATTTTCCTAATTTATATTTTTGTTTAGATTTTATAAACTTTTATTTTATTTATTTATATTTATATTTATTGTTCTTGTATTTATTTATTTCTATTTTTATTTTACCCTTGGTTTTGCAAAATCACATGGTTTGATTGCACATGGTAATTTCCCATTGTTTTTTTTTATTTCCCATGGTTTTCCCTAAAGTTACAATAGATATTTATTTTTACATGGGGAAAATCGAGTTCACTTTAGAAATGTTTCTACATGGGTGAAATAAGTTTTTACATGGATCAAATTTGTTTTACATGAATAAACTATTTGTTACCTGGTATGTTTTGCATAAAACCCTAATGTATAATGTGTACATTCACATTCTCACTCCCCGCAAATTTAGAAGCAATTTTACTTTTCATATATATATATATATATATATTTTATTTTATTTTTTGTTTTGATTTTCTTTTTCATTTATCCTCTAAGTTCTAGGTTGTATATTTTCATTTCATTTTCTTATTTAATTTCATGTTTTCATTTTTTCTCTCACTCATTAAAATTCAAAGTAATATTTCATGAGACCTCTCCTCATGTTTCTCCCCATTGGTCCTTAGTTTCACTTCACGGTAAATTCGATTGAAAATTACCATTAAGACACACCTCCCTATTTTTCTGAGAATCCCTTCTCCCCTCCTCCCGGATACCTTTGGGAACTATTTGATTATTTTATTAAAACCTTATCCATCAGGATCATGACTCAAGTTTATGCTATCTGAAATAACCACTGGGAACTAACCTTAGCATTATTTTATAATTTTTTTAAACCATCGGAATGGTGCCATCATAGTCATGCCATCAGAGTGAGCTACACTCTTTAAAATTGACTTTCGACCATTGGACTCCGATGGGAATCCATCTGAACTACCATTATTTTAATATTATTTTTGGTGGAATTAACTCATTGGAGGTGGTATTATTTTAAAAAAAATTAAGGCCATCGAGAAGAGTATTATTAAATTATTTTAATGATTTTTATATTCCATTAGAACGTGCCATCAGATGGAATTATTTTAATATTATTTACCCATCGAAATGTACTCAGTCTGATAGCCCATCAAAATGGACCCATTATGATAGCCTATCAGAGTGAGTTTCACTCCTTAATTCACCACTCTGACCATCGGCGACTGTGGTGGGATTATTCAACCCATACATTTTTAATATTTTAATTTTGGGAGGACCTTATGTTATATTTCATGTTGTGGGGAATATTTTGATTTTAGTTAATTTTTGTTAATTTTTTGATTTCCACGTGGGTTGGGGAATATTTTATTGTTTATATTAAGTTTGATTTTCATGTGGGTTGGGGCTAATGTTAATAATTTTTATTTTCACATAGATTAATTTAATTAATTTTGTTATTTCCTATTTTATTTCTTTTTATTTTATTTTCCTAATTTTTAGGGTGGTAATTGGCCAAAATTAGAAGACAAGCCCTATGTCTCATGCCTTCTCTAGGTTCTTATAAAAATTATCTAAGGGGGTTAAAAACTATTTAAACCATTCAATTTTGGATTTCCTTATACATGTGAGATTTCATTTTCAGGTTAAAGATCAACGACCTAGATTCACCTACAAGTAGATCAAGGGTTGTTGAGCACTCATTTTCAAACGAACATATCTTGAGCCATAGGTGTCAGAATCGAGCCCATGATACCTCATCGGAAAGGTAAAGAGATGAAGAATGCACTGGAATAGGATATTAGGCTAGAATAGTAATGGAAAACCTTCTAAATCATAAAAATAGAAGGTCATGAATTTGGGGGGAAAATTGACTATGCAAACTTCAGGCGACCATATCTGGGGCTACAAGCAACGAAATCAGGCCCAGGATAGCTTGTTGGAAATATAACTGAGAGTATAATGAGATGACACAATAAGTATTGATAAATTAAGGGTGTAAATTCCCAAAAACACAAAAAAACATTTAAGAGGCACGAATTTAATTGGAAAATGGGTTGTGCAATGTTCGAATAGTCACACCTCGATCTATAGGAGTCGAAATCAGACTTGCAAGGGCACACTAGAAGGATAAGACAAAGAAAATGAATATGGGATGATATTATTCAACAACATAACACCAAAACCACCCAGAATGAATACAGGAATAGAAGACGACACCAATAGTCAAATTTAATAATATATGTAAATGAATATCATTTATGAATTTCCCAAGGGAGAGAATGAATTTCCCGAGGGAAAGAATAACCACTCAAGAGTCTCTTCATAATTTGTTTGTAATGATCACATGCTCATTTACAAAAATTAAAAGTAAATATGAAATTGTATAATGAGAAAAAACAAACAAACAAAATGAACAATCGCAAGATGAGGAGTCTCTCTTGTCTTATAAAAGAGAACTTGTTGAATGTAAGAAGGTACTTTTCCCCATTGTATAGATTGTTGATACATTTATTTTTGGATATATGAAGAGAAAAAAGTGTTTTGGAAGTCATAACCATTAACAAATATGTTTGGGACCAATCCATAAATGTGTTTGTCATTTATGTTTTTCGAGTACTAATCACATGAACTCTTTCTATGCTTAGTATTTGGAATGCTTATGATGTTGTGATTTCTTTTGAGTACAAGGATGATGTTACAGGTCTTATTTACAACTAGTTGTGATAATATTTGCAATATTATTGTTATAACATATTCTTTGCTTCCATGAACTATTTCCGCTGTCAAAATATCACTTTAAATTGTTCCCATCTGTTAGTTTTATCCCACGGGATATATTAGAAGTAGTAGTTGTAGATTAGTTTTTTTTTTTCATTTTAGAGTAGGTTTAGAATTAATTAGAACTCTTCGGGGGAAAATTCGTTTCCTTTCCTCTTTTTATTCTTTTAATTCTTAGTGGCAACCAGGCCCACATATTGGTCAGAAAGACTACACCAAATGAGAGTAGGTCTAATTGGGACCTGCCATCAGGTGTTCTCCCTTATCTGCTTGACATACCATTTGGATATGTCAATAGAAATGACACTAGAAGGGGGGCCAGATGACCTCTACATATAAACATGATTTACAATTCTATGAATTTTTTTTCTCTCAAAATATTACTAATGGAAGTGTCATTTGCAGGATGTTTTCTCTCACACTCATAGGCCGAGTCAAGAGCTGGTGCGAGACTTTGTTGACTGCTACTATTCACACATGGGAGTATTTTATGTGTCAATTTTGGAATTCTTTTGAGAATTATGATTATGATGTCTTGTATGCAAAGATAACATAGATCAAGAAGAACAAAGATGAATCCCTTGAAGATTTTCTTATCATATTTATGCATCTTTTCTATAGATTTCCTTTGGAAGATAAGCCCTCTGTCAATGATTTGATTCTTTATTTAGTTTCTCTTACTTATGAAATGGACCAGTTAGTGGTTGAAGAATCTAAATCATGTATTAACATACCTTTACCTATTGATTTGGATTCACATGAAAATGTTGAAAATGCTAATGACTTAGTTGGACTCCATATGTATGGATATTTATTTACTATGGGGGATATAGATCAAAGAGATATTTTTTTTTCGAAAGAAATATATTTATCCTCCCACCACTCCATTCCCCTCTTCCTTCCTTGTGAAGAAAAAGTGACCTCTTTTGTTGTAAATTCAAGTTCATATTTTTTTGTAGTTGACCAAGAGGAGGGTTTTTTTGCTGATAATGGGACACTTCGGGTCACACTGATGGTTATATTAGGTTCTCATTATCCTATCTCGTCTTTTGCATCATAAGGGATGCAAGAGGAATCTATGGAGAAATACATGAATGTTGATCATTATGTCAATGAAGAAAATATGAGCACTCATGACATAAAATCCTTCCTCACACATGGATAATTTGGAATAAGTTTCTTTTGATTTGAATTGTCTTTTTGTTATAAATTCTCCTAGTCAGACCAAGATAGATCAAGAATGTTTTCCTACTGTTGGTGGATTATTTAGTGAAACTTATAGCACTATAAATTATTTTGATTTGCTTCTCTCTTCTAACCATGAGTATGTTATGAAATATATTTTAAATTCTCATATTTTACAGGGGAAAAACAACCACGTTAATCAATTTACTTCAAGAGAATAAATTAACATACACGACATACCTCTTTTAGCACAACAATCCATTTTTTGCTTGAAAGAGGAAAATCATATTGAAGAAGAACATGTTTATAGTGAAACCATTCCTAGTGTGGAGCTTATCGATTCACAATCAGTCACCAATGTTCTTAAGGAGGAGGAACTACCATTCAAAGAGTCACTTTTTAAAAATGTTTCTTGTTCAAGAGATGCTTTTCTTTCTCTTAATTCTTCTACGTATTACTTTTTGTATCCTGATCTCTTCAATGGTTTGATCTTGCAGGAAGCCACACATTTTTCTAGTCAATTAAACTCAATAGTGAGAACCCCTTTTGAAGTACTTGATGGTGGTAATGTGCATATGGAATATAGAGAGGATAAAGCCTCTTCCCATGAACTTATTAATTATATTCCTTATCAATATTTTTCATGGGATGAAGGGAATGCTATAGAAAATGTATATTAGACCATGTCTTCTTCTATTTCATCTTCATTTTTTATTAATAGGGAATCTTCTTGTTCAAGTGGCCCTTCAGTTGATATTATTAATATTAGTGGCTTCCACTATTGTGTTGAAGATATCTCTCATACCATGGTGGATGCTAATTTATCATTTGATTTCACTAATTTATCTCAAGTTGATGGTTGCTTGAAGTATGAGTCCAGGGAGGCTTGCCAAGACAATGAGGAACTTTGGTCTACACCGATGGTTATTTCAGGCTCTCATTCTTTTGGTTTGTCTTCATGGATTAACAAGTATGTTAGCAAAACAATTATCTCACCAATAATACCTCACATATATTATATGCACAGTTCTCATTTGGTATGCTACTTTCTTGTAAACTCCCTCCATCAATTCTATGTTAGTCATGGTATATTTTATGATAGAATTGAAGCATGGTTAGAGGAATCTTATTCAACAAATGTTCCCATGAATTATCACTATGCCATCCTTAATACAATGAATAGAGTTTTTGGTGTTTTAATTTTTCCTACTTTTACTCTACTTTTTCTCCATGTTCTGTTACTAATCTTTTTTCATGATCATATGTTTGCAGACTTGGGATTACATGCACGGCTACATTGGCATTATGAATTTACATAGTTCATTCTTTTCAGCCATTGTAGTGTAGGATAGGAGTAGGGTAGAATAGGCTAGTGTCTTTCCTTTGCATAGTTTATCTTTTCTTTCTAGTTTTTAATTAGTTTTCCGTTTTCCTTTTCTTTTTTTTACTGTTGGATGAACAATACATGAAATTCTCAAGAGAGGTGGGAAGAAAGAGAAGGCATGATTGCTGATTTTTTTCCTTTGAATGGATTTCTGAGTAAAATTTTTATTTTTATAGATGGGAAATTTTGTTTTGTTTCAAAACTTCCTATGAACTGGGGTAATTTTCATATCATTAATTCTATGCATGTTCACCATGTCAAATATTTTTCAAGCATTGTGTCATCTCACAAGTGGGATATTCTAAATAAAAAATATTATTCTGTCCCTCTTGTGGTGAGAATGAGCACTTAGATTTGTCCCCTATTCATATCTACATGATTTTAATCAGAAACGTTTGCTTGAATGATATTCTTTTAGAGTGTTGATCTTGTTGTCCCAGACACAGGGAATTGGAATTTTTGAGTGATTAATTCTACCCACTCCAACCCCTTGTAATTTCTTTGTATGATTATTTTATCATGGGTTTGGAGTTATCCAAATGGTTTCTTCCCCATTCACTATTTTATTTGGTTACTACCAACCAACAAAATTTTGTATGGAATTTTTCTTAGCATAGTGAGTTTAACTGATTTTTCTTTGAGATGGTTTCTTTTAGCCCTTTTAGTTTTAATTTTTGGGCATTGGCTGCACATATCTTATGCTCTATCTAGTCAGTCTTTCAAGGAGGTTTACCTTTTATATTGCAACTTACTTGATCCAAGTTTCCTCTTATACACAACAACAAAAGACATTCGTTAGACTATCTAGATGCATGTTTTAACATTATGGACAACACTGTTATATCAATCTTCTCTCTAGAATATCGTTTAGAAATTTCTTGAGAATCAATCATTTTATTTCCCAATTCACTGGTCGACTAAAGAATCGATATTAGCACTGCCAATTCAATGGGATTTCATACCTATTCTTTCTCGGAGAGCATATTTCCATTTTTTGTATTTTCTTATTTTAAGTCACTCATTTTGGTTGCATTCCTGACTGATCTAATTTGTATCATAGCTTAATAATGTATCACTTACCACATCATGTTGAAATCATCCAAATGCTTGGGGGTTGTAAATACCTTAATGGAAAATGTCAATTCAACTTCTAAGATTATTAAATTTGAATTTTCAACATTTGTTTTCATCTCAGCCCTGATAATAAGTTTCAAGGTGTGAATTTCTTGTGGGGTGTAACTCATCAATTTTTTGGGCTCACACTCTTTAATATCCCTTGAATCCAAAAAATCAGTTTATTCATAACTTGGAAAGATAAGCATGTTTGGGTTATGTTGAAACATATTTTATTAGATCCCTCTTACTCATGATCTTGTTGATTTTATTTTCTATATTATATGTCTCATTATTTTGAATGAAAAACCTATCTAGTAGAGAGACAAGCTACACACTCTTCTTTTTCATTTCATTTTCTCCATACTCTATGCCATATGTAAGCTCAATGATCTAGGTGGATATTAGTGGCCACCCACCTTTTTCGACTGGCTCAAAACAATTTTCTGGCAATTTTGGCAATTTACTATTTTTAGTAGGTTTTAACTTCCGAGGCCATTTTGAGGGCCTAAATGAAGGTTTTTCAAGATCTATGTTCTCAATGATAACTAAAGGAATAATTGATCCCCCAAAATGAATCTCCTCGACGATACCTTTCCAACGAGCTATCACACGCCTAAAACGAAGATCGTATGCAAAAGTTACGACCCCAGGAAGTTGATGTACTCACTTACCCAAACGGGGCCCACATGACTTTTGGCGCTTCATATCCTAGGGTTAGGTTTTTGGATGTTTAGGATTTTTGGCATTCCCGTTTATTGTAAAAGGGCCTTCAGAGCCTCATTATAATCATCTTCTTGCGAATGCGAGTAGCCGTCACATCTCTTCTCAGAGATAAGCTGCCACCATTCTAGCGAGTCTTTCACTCTGTATTTTTACAGTC